>CATIWR010233399.1:0-33480 GCA_949677035.1 Omphalea diandra | reverse complement strand
TGTAAATTATAATTAAAAAATTTTTGGATTTTCACCATATATGATATATAGAAATAATATAATAATAATTTGAACTATACAAAATCATATGTGTATACTTTTACATTTATTTTGTTATATGTGATTATCTATAATTACTATAATTATTGTACTTATGAGACATAAAATTCTCTCATATATATAATATTTTATTTAGTTAGATGTAATTATTAATTATGGTAAATTTAAGATGACAATTTCATTATATTTGATATAAATTGGATCAATTTATTCTTGATGTATTGATTTTAAAATTACAATAAATTAATATGATAATTTATTCTATTGATTTACCTTTTTATTATAATTTGACTATGTTTTGTATAATTCATTTTTAATATTAATTACCAAAATTATAATAGATTAATATGATTTGACTAACAATTAAAATATATAAATTTAATACTAATTTATTTATTAGAATAAATTACAATACATTAACATGAAAATTTTACTTTAAAAGTATTGATATAATTTCATTTTTAGACTTTCACATGCAATATATTTAAATTCAGATTATTAGATTTTACACTTAAAGAGAAGATTATAAAAATTTATTTTTTAAGATTATAGAATTTAGATTTTAAAAATTTTTCTTTATTTATTTTTATTAAAATTAGTATTGTTATTGTGAAAGTTGTAGCCGCAACTTAAATAATATTATAATTTATATTTGTCCAAAATAAATCTTCAAATTATTTTAACTTGGAATAGATTCATGAATGACAATAACTTCTATATTCTCTTAATTCAATTCAATATTGATATAAAACTAAAAAAAATTACTTTAAATGATAAAATTTTTTATATTTGAAACTTCACACCATTGAAAATATTTAATTATTGATAAATTTTATATCAATTTTATTTTTTAATTAAAATTAAATTGAAATGAGCCAAAATTAAAATTATAAATTTTTAATTAAAATAGAAAATTGATGATTTATTTATAAGTAAACTGAAAATTTTTAAATACTGAAAATTTTTAAATTTTTGTCAGCATGTATAACATATATAAAATCAATTAATTTGGTAAAAAATATTATATCTATATTCTAGCCAATGAAATAAAATCTAAAATGTTAAATATGAATACTAGATTAACATATAATTCAAAAAATTAGATGTTAGTAAAAATTTGATAAAAAAAGATGTAATTATTTTATTTAGAATGACATTATATAATACAATTATTTTTTACATATTTTATTTTTCAATTTTTGATAAATTTTTTCTAAAAAAATAGATTGAATTCAATCATAAATAAATATTTACTTTAACTAGATTTAAATTCAATTTATGAAATTTTTATCTTTTTTAAAAAATAAATCTAATGGTAATATCAAATACTATAGGAAATATTATCTTTTTTATTTTTACTAAATCTATTAATTACTAAATACAATGATTAGGAAGTTAAGACATTAAAGATAAGAAAATTTAGATGTATTTAATTTTAAATGATAAAGATAAAATGTAATAAATATTTTTGTAGATAAATACTAATTATTGAGAAACATAATTAATTATAATCATAAATAATTAATATTAAAATAATAAATTCAACGGGTAAAATTTAAGTTAGTATGATATCATAACGGTACCTTTGGATCAACCCAACAATATAAGGTTGTTTTCTCACATGGCACTTTGCATATGTGTTTGATATATTCTTAATGTATGGATGATGCATGTACATATACTAAAATTAATTAGAATATAAGAAGAAGCAAGATAAATAACAATAAAAATGAATAATAATTTTTAATTAATGTTTTAAAATATCTCTAATGGTACTCTTTAAAATAAATAGCATATATTAAGTAATAAAAAGTATCTTAAAGAATCTATAAATATAAAGAGTAAATAAATTTATTTAAATCTAATAAACTCTTTATATTTTATTTTTCATTTTATTTTATTTCATAAAAAACATTTAATGTTAGTTTATGAAAAAAGAGAGAAAACAAATTTTCAATAAAGAAAGTCAATAAAAAATAAAACAATAATTATTAAACTGTATAAAATTTTAATTATATTAATTATATTTTATATAGAGAGTAAGTTTAATTCTCTAAATTCATCTTTTAATTTATAATTTAAAATTAAATAATGTATTAGATTCTTATATTTTCCGATCACTCTTTATAATAAAGAGTGTAGATTGAATAAATATTGTAAAATAAATAAAAAAAAATAGATTAAAGATACTCTTAATTTAACGATAAAGTAAAACTATCTGAAAATGAATTTTAAAATTCGAAAATCTCAACACTATAATGTTTCTATCAATTAAAAAAAAAAAAAACCCAATAATCTTTAGTTGGGCGGCCCAGCTTCACTTATTTATTAAACAACCGAACGTATTAGGTGGCCTTTTCGTACTTCTCATGCTATGGGGCTATGACTTTGTAGGGTCCGCCGAACTTTAGTCTCGATTGCCCCACTGCCGTAGTGCTAGGCACATCTTTTGTCCGACAGACCACCATTTTCTATGCCATGCAC
The DNA here is from genome assembly GCA_949677035.1 of Omphalea diandra. Taxonomy (NCBI): domain Eukaryota; kingdom Viridiplantae; phylum Streptophyta; class Magnoliopsida; order Malpighiales; family Euphorbiaceae; genus Omphalea; species Omphalea diandra. Next base: position 30,936 of record CATIWR010233399.1, on the reverse strand, counting down.
TCATATTCTACACGTTGAGCTTTTATCTTTGGATTAAATGGTATTTTTATTAAATTAAAAAATAAATTTAATACCGTGTTTAAAATTAATTGATGGCGTTGTTTAATAACTACTAATTCTATTGATGATATTTTAGACGACAAAAGGAGATAGGCATTAAATGTTTTTGCATTGCATTCTTTTTGTTTTTCATTTTTTAAAGAATATTGAAAAATATAGATATCAGATTTAATTTTAAAAAACCAAGATTAATTTAGATAGTCAAAGAAGTTTTTTCTTTTTTCAATTTTACAAATTTGATTTTTCATGAACATTCAGAAATAATAAATATTTATTAGTGTACTAAGTTAATATGAGTGCACCGTTAAGGGCACTTGAAAAGAAATTTAATTTCAGTCTCAACTAGATCAAGAATAATTTTATCATAAATTTCAAAGAATAATGATAAATTATAAATTTAATGTCTGAACTTTTTAGTTTTTTTCTATTTTAGTATTTATATTTTTTTTTTCAATCAAATGTTTGAATTGGTAAAATCATTTTTAATGTGATGTTTTTTTTAATATAAATTATGTGAAAATTTATCTAACCTGATATCAGATTTTGTTATATTATTTTAACTAATTATATATTATTTGACCTCAATTCACAATCTCTTAGCTATTACAGTGGTCAAATAATGGAAACTTCTTCAAATGGAAGTTAAAAGGCTTTTATTAATGGAGATCTCCAAAAAGAGGTATATCTAGAATGTCTTCTATATATCTTCATCCTTTTTAGAAAGGTGGCAATCGTGCTCTTTATGGTTTAAAATGGGTGCCACAAGCTTGGATTGCAAAATTCTTCACCACTACTTCTAAATGTGGATTCTACTCTAGCCTCTACGACAATATTATTTATCCATCATTCTAGTCATGAAATTTTCTCCTCGTTTATGTTGATGGTATGATCATTACCGGTAATGATTTGATAGGCATCTCAGATATTAAAAAAATAACATAATTTAACACTTTAAAATAAAAAATTTATTGGTCTAGTGGTTTCCTCCATCTCTGGTGGACATCATCTATCCCAAGCAAAATATGATTTTGATTTGCCCTCTCATGCTGATATTACTAACAATAAAACTGTGCCCACTCCATTAAAATCCATTGTCAAAATTAATACTCTTGACAACATCCTATTTGATGATCCTACTAGCTATGGGCAATACTTAACCTTGTATCTAAATATGACATATCTTAATATTGCTTATGTTGTATATCTAGTCAACTAATTTATGGCTGCTCCATCCACTATTTATTTTGTGGTCATTTTTCATATTCTTCATTCCATCAAAGGCACTTTTTTCATGGCGTTCTTTTTCTCATCTTCCTTTCCATTAGTCTCGATTAGCTCTTTTAATGTAGATTGGGCAAGAATTCCTATTGATCAAAACTCAATTATAGGTTTTTGCTTCTTTATAAGGATCTACCTCATCTTATGGCAAAGAAAAAAAAAACTTGTTATTGCTCGGTCTATTAAATCTGAATATTGAGCTATAGTATATGTTACATCTGAACTTTATAGCTTTAATGATTGTTACAAGATATAGGCATTACCTATTCTTCAACCATAATTCTTCATTGTGATAATCGATTTCAAATTGCCCACAATAATATATTTCATGAAAGAATGGAACATATTAAAAATGATTGTCATTTTGTGTGTTATCATTTTTCAATGGCTTCCTCCAACTCTCTTTCATATCCTTTATTGATTAAGTGGCTAACTTTTTTACCGATGCCAAACGGTTCCATGATTTGGACACCAAATTCAAGATACCCTCGTGTTTGAGGGGATTGTTAGAACACATATGCATGTGCATTGATATCACCATTGTAAACACCACCACTCTCATTATCAAACATAACAAAAGAACTTTTATAACTCTAGTTGTATGAAAATCTATAGCCCATCTTCTAAAACTTATATAAATAACCCCATTTAGCAAGCTTATAAATACACAACAAATTCATTCAATCTTCTTTCATGTGTATTATGTTCTTCAATTTCTTAGCTTTAACAAGTTTATTAATTAATCTTTAGTTGATACTTAGAAAATAACGTTTTATTATTATATCTCAGTCTATATTTGTATTTTCTTGAAAAGCTTATTTTATTAATGAGACTTGGTACGATAAATATAGGGATGATGAGATTGACATTAAGAAATTGCATCTTAAAATGTATTGACTTCATCCCATTCCCCTATTTAATCGAGTATGCAATGTATTACAGACTATCAAGTACTAAATATCATTTTATTATTTACTAAAAATTCATAACCTTTTTAAAAAGAATAAAAAATAGATTACTTTTTTTATTTTAAAAAGTCTGGAATTTGTGAAATTTTAATCTATTTAATGTATTAGACAAGTACATACTCATTAAACAACTAACTCTTAGCAAAATATGCACTTCCATTAATACATCAAAAATTTTGAAAAAATAAATAAATAAAACTAAGAGCATATTTGGCATTGTTATTATGAAAAAAAACATTTATTGAATTACCATATTTCTAGGTTTTAAAAATATTTTTACATCCTCATAAAAGTAGTTCAACTACATTATTAACTTAATTCAATAAGTATTTGGTAAAATTTTCAAATATTAAGTTTTTTTAAAATTAATTTTTTACTTGTAGAACTCATATTAAAAAAATCTATAACCAATTAGGAAATGTAATTTTTTGTAAAATTTATTTCAACATCAGCTATTGATAATATAATGGCAAACACTAGAGGTGGTAAATATGAGTCTAATTACTTTAAATTAAATCAATTATAGGTCATATTTTTCAAGCAGGTTCAGATCAGATCACTTCAGATTGTGTACTAGTTGGGTTGAGTCATCTGATAATGATCAAAAGGGGCAAACAAAGGAAGAATTCAGCTAAGACATCAAAGACTGCTCAATCAAATATAGTACAAAACAAGGAAATGAGACAAGTAAATGAATCACACAGGCCATTATTGGAGTACTATATTGCTTTTGTTTATAACATTTCAATCTAATTTTCAATATGTTTTCCATGTTCAGATTAGACAAAGATTTGGTGTAAGAAATTTTTCTGACTCAAGGAACACATATGTCAGGGTAATAGTTCATCTTGACGCCATCATTGAATTATGTTTTGGTTATTTTTTTATAATTATCTTAAGACATCGATGAATATATATTATAGATATTTGGACAAAGGAGGGTAAAGACTATCATTGAAGCTGCTACTGCTAAACCTTCATTATCAAGTGAGCCATCATCAAGTGGATCAAGGAATTATGCACATTCAATTATCCACCAAGATCATAGCTTAGGCACTCAGAGTTCCATAGTTACTAATACTGCTAGAATTTGAACATAATGCTAGCATTGTTATTTTAACCTTTTTGCTATTTTTTGGTATAGAAATACAAATTATCTTGACTCTATAGTTATCTCATTATATTTAATTGTAATTATAACCTTAGACTAGATTATCATTTGGCAATGCCTGTAAATTATTTGGCAATGCCTCCACAAGGTTTTTTTTTTTTAACGGATTTTAACAACATGCTATCAATGGTTATTAAATTCTTTTGCAAAATTTTGTTCATTTATATGTCATTTCAAAAATTCTATATGGTATGTTGTTCATTTATTTGTCATTTCAGGGTAAAAATTTTTGTTCATTTATATGTCAATTTGCTAACAATCTGCTGTTGACGGCAATTTCTATATCAAAGACTATAATATTTTTCATTTTGCAATAGTCATTACACTTTGTTACACTTCTGCTAAAAATCGGCAATATTCATAACACTTCTACTGACAATCTATAATATTCATTACACTTTTGCAAGAATCTATAATATTCATTAATACAAAAATTCCTTATAAGGATACACTTCTATTACTTCTCCTAGACATAAAAATCCTAAGCCTTGTTGCAGATATTACATTGGCAAAAAGTTATATAATTTGCTGTAGAATCTGATTTCTTCTGCAATATTTCAATTGCAAAACCACAAAATATAATAATCACAACTTTAAGGACCATTAACATCTTCCTAGACCTTGCTATCTCCCTTGCAGAATTCTGATTTTGATTTTGCCACTCAATGTTACACTTATTGAGGCATTCAACTTCATTCTCCAATGTTTCATTCTATTCAAAACCACTATCTACAACTTCTTCCATCAACTTCAATTTTATTTGTAGAACTTCTTCCTTCTTTTATTGCTTAATAATTTTCTCCTCTAAACACTTATTCTTAATAGCCAGGCTTTTCACCACCTCTGCATGCCGTAGAGAATATATATCATCATACCACTTGAAATAGCCATAATCCTTATGCTATTTAAGTTGTAGATAAAAAAATTCCAATTGATTATCCAAACTGAAAAAAATCAATCAAACAAGGAAAAATTTTGAACAAATATAAACAAAACTTCTTACCTATAATCATCAACATATAAAAAATGGCCTTCCTGGGTTATCCTCCGTTCATGAGGTGTAAAACCTAGGTTCACCATGCTTGCAAGATAGAGCTCATTTGGGAACACTTGGAGTTGATGAGGCTACTGATTATGCTAATGAGCCACTTCGACCTGGGCCAGATCCCATTGAACTCTAACCAACTTGATGATTACCTGCTTGCTTCTCTTCTCTATTCTTTTCTCCCTTCTCTGTTGAAATCATATTTCTCATTTGGGAAGAAAGATATAAGAGACAACTCATATTTCCTATAAAATAACGACTTTTCTATTTGAATAGAAAATGGTGAGTTTTAAGTAGGATAGAGAACGCATATGAGCTAGCTTTTACTTTCCATGTGTTTCAATCTTTTTTTTTTAAATTTCAACTCAAACTAATTTTATTTTAGTCCACCAGAATAATCTGTTGGGATATATTTGAGCAGAAATCAAAAGTTTAGATATTTTTTTATTAAAAATTAAAGTATAGGATAAATTTAATAAAACCACAACTTTTATAATAATTAAGCCTGTTTGGTAAAATTTCCAAATATTAATTTCTTTCAAAGTCAACTTTTTACTTGTAAAATTCATTTTAAAAAATCTCTAATCAATTAGGAAGAGTAAATTTTTAAATAAATTTATTTCAAATTCAGCTATTGATAATATAGTGGCAAACACTATAAGTGGTAAATATGAGTCGAATTATTCTAAATTATATCAATTTTAGGTCATATTTTTGAAGCAAGTTCTAATTGAATCACTTCAAGTTGTATGTTGATCGGATTGAGTCAACAAAATAATGGTTAAAAGAAATTTGGATAAGTTCACCCATAATTTTAATTTTTAAATAAATTTTAAATATTTTTAATCATCTAATTTAATTCATTTAAATTAACATGTTGATTAGACAAGATTTGATAATTTTAGATTGATTCACTAGTGAAATTAAGATGGGATCAAATTTGATTAAAAAAAATTTAAATCATTTCAAATTCAAATTTAAATGAGATAAAAAATTGTCACACTATCAAATCACATCCTAAGAACCATAAAAATAATTTCAAAGCTTACCTCCAAACATTAAGCAGCTTTTATAGAGATATATGACTGTTTTTAGCACCCACCAAATCAAACGTAGCATCATCAGTGAATCTACCAAGGAACAAGTGAAAGTAATTGTCTCCATTGTCTTGTCAAACTTACATATAGAGTTATCAATTTTTGTGAGTTTGCCCCCACTTAATTAGTTACTCTTGTCCCTATTCATTTTACTAATTTTGCTCCACTTAATTATTTTTTTTCATACTAATTGACAGGAATGATAATCTTTGCCTGTACCTTATTTGATCAAATTAAATAATATTTGAGTTGACTAAGTAATAAGTACAATAAACTCTACTCAAAAAATAGTATTAGATTTGATACAGACAGTGTCATACCCTACCAATACTCATATTTGTATCCAATCCAAACTATCATGTTTACCCATATTTGAACTCATGTCTATATCTTTTAGGGTCCTTTTAGGATACTATATGGTATCATATTTAAAATTATCGGCATTAGATTTATGTTTACCATTTAAAATTAAATACATTTAAATTTTTCTTATTTTTAATATCTTTAACTTGCTAATAACTATATCTAATAATTGATAAGCTTAGTAAAAAATAAAAATGTGCTAGTAAATTTAATTTTTTAAAAAAGATTAAACTTTCATATATTTCTTAAATTCTATAAATTTATTTAATTTGAATTAAATCCAAATAAATATTTTTATTTTTGACTAAATTTATTTATTTTTTATAAAAATAATTTATTAAAATTTAATAATAAATATATTTAAAAATAATCATATTATTTAAAATTAATCTCATTCTAATTAAAATATTTTATCTTTTTATTCTTTTATCAATATTTTGCTAACAACTAATTTTTTGAATTATATATTAACCTAGTTATTCATATTTAGGACAAAAATAACATTATTTTATAAGTTAGATTATAGATATATAATCTTTCTTATTCAGTTGAGTCAATTTATATACGTTATACACATAGTGACAAAATTTAAATTTTAACTTAATAGTAAATAAATAATCAATTTTGTTATTTTTAATTTAAAAATATATACTCATTTCAATCTAATTTAATAAAAAATAAAATTAATATAAATTTTATTAATAATTAAATTATTTTTCAATAGTTTAAATTTTTATAATTTATTTTATATCAGTAATAAATTAAAATCTTATAGTCATAAGTAGTATTATATTTATCTATTATAATTTTAGTGATTAATATTAAAAATGAATCAATATAATTTATATAAAATATAATTAAAAATATGATTTATTATAATATAAAAATAAAGATAAATCATTACAATTCATATAAGATACAGTAAATTATTATATTAATTCATTGTAATTTCAAAATCGATGCATTAAGAACAAATTAGTATAATGTATATCTAATAGTTTCAAAATATGCACTTAAACATATTATAATTTATAATAATATCTAATTAAGTAAAATACTATGCAAAATACTATGCATATATGAGAGAATTTTATATATTATAAATACAGTGATTATAATAATTATAGATAATAATATATAAAAAATAGATATCAAAATACACACATAAAATTTAGTGTAGTTCAAATTATAGCTATATTAATTACAAATATCATTTGTGGAGAAAAAATCTTAAATTTTTTTTGATTATATGTATGTACGTATGTCTATATATATATATATATATATATACACACGGGATGTAAGTGTGCACGTTCATTAGCTCCATTGACACGTTCATTAGCTCCATTGACAATTTTTTTTGGATTCGTGCTTAGCATCTTTATTTTAAGAATATAGATATATGTGTGTCATCCATTATCACCAAAACCAAATTAAAGTTGGGAGAATATTTAGATGCTGTTATCTCATAATGAAAACTTCCTAGATTTACATAGCAGCAACAATGGTTTCCATTCAAAATGCCATCACTGTACTAAAGTTTATATTTTCTTTGTTTTTAAGAGATTCCCATTCATTCTACATAAAACAATAGCAATTATCCTGGCATAAGAAAATAATGTATCTTATAGTACAGACCAATCCGATTAACCCATTCAGCCCAATGAATCGAACTAAAAGAACTATAATTTTGTGATTTGTCAAGTTTGTTGGTTAGTTTTGGATTGAAAGAATAGGTAATCACATTTGGGTTGATTTGTAATTTGCATAGTCAAAACTAAATTTGCAAATTGACTCAAGTCCCAATAAATATTTATTTATTATTTTAAATATTATACAGAAAAAATTTTTAAATTTAGACTTTTTTGTTTCACAAAAAATAACTTATTTGAGAAAAATATTTTTTGAGAAAATATTTTTTGAGTAAGATATTTTCTGGTGTTTGGAACGCACTATAAAAAAATATTAATTTTTTTATTTATAGAATTATTAACAAAATTTAGACTATAAATATTTTATATATATACTATTTATTATTTAATATAATAAAAAAAGATTAAAAATGAAACTTTTTTGTAGGTCTCACTACTATCGATGATGATCAATGACGATATTAATAGTCAAAATGACTAATAATAATAAATATATTTATTTATATGATTTATTTTTTATTTAGATGAATTTATCAAAATACGAAAAATGACTTTCTATTTTCAAACGAAAAAGTCATTTTCTTGAAAAATAACTTAATTTTTCTTTGGACCAATTTTTCTGAATGCACCAAATAGCGAAAATTGCAGAAAATATGTTATTTAAAAATATTTTTTACAAAACAAATTGTTAAAATAAATTCTAATTCACAGAATTATAAGACGAGTAAGAAGCATCCATATTATTTTTAGGAAGTGCTTTTATTCAGTAAGAAGCATCCTCTTAGGATAAACTTTCATTAGCTTATGTTGTATGTCTCCCACAAAAAAGTGAATGGAAAAAAAAAAAGTTTGCATGTACTAAATTTACGTATGTGTCTGTATTTCAAAGGTATAGCTGCTATGTATGATTGAGTATGATCCAATCTAATTTGGTATTTTGAAAAGCACTAAATCGAACTGAATCATCTTATTTGTAAAAAATTATAGATTATGACTAGATTAAACAAATGGACCAGACTGAATTAATCGAAAAAAATTAATTTAATTCAATAAATTATTCAATTCTAATTAGTTTGATATGGCTCAATTTAATTCAACTCGGTCTTAATTTTAAATTAAAAAATAAAATTTTTGTACTCAAATTAATTGAAATATCCTCATCAAAATTTTGCATTGTTATTATCTCATAAAATTAAATTGATGCAATGCATTAAACTAAGATCAGTATACTAATAATATATTTATACATTATATGATATATATATATATATATATCTTCAATTCAGCTCAATTTAAATCTGTAATTTTAATATAATTCTCGGTCTGATTATTAACAAGAATCAGTCTTGTACATATAATTTTTTTTTTTTTAACTTGTAACAATTCAATATTTTTACTCAATTCAATTACTCCGAGAAATATGCTCAGCTACTGTTATAAAATCAAGAACATTGTGCATTCATCAAGTGCACGGTGGCAGTGGAAAAACAAAGAATTCTTGTTATGAAAAACTCAGTTGAAACATACAATAGGCCAAGTCTCTTGCCTAAACTTGTAGATTTGGCAGTTGCCTGTTGATGTGTAACGAATCAAAGGAAACTGAACATCACAGAAAATACACAATTGCAAAATGCAAACTCTTACCAGAGTGAAAAAATGGAAGCCAATAATAGAGCTTGGAGGTTGAGTGTAAGGATTCTGTGGTGAGAACTTTGCTTTTTCACTAGAAGTGAAACATTTTTTACTGCATCATTATGGACTAAGACTTCTATCAAAGAGCCCGAGCAAAATTTTTGAACTCATTCAAGCAGGATTGAAGTATTTTCTGACGCTTCTGAAGAGATTGTCGCTCATTCTGTAGCACATCAATTGCACCAGGTGCTACAAACATGTCCATGAATTTCTCATCACTTACAGCAAATAAATCCAACCCAAGTGCCACAACCAGCCTCTCCCGGCTATATGAAACAGAAATAAAAAAAACAAGAAAAAATGTCTGTCAGTTCCTACAATCCAAAACAAAGTGAACACAAGAAAGATAGGCATGTAAATCTACTATTTCACTTAAGGGGGAATAATAACAGTCACAACATAACAGCTTCTCTGCTTAAGTATTGCTTATCCTTATTTGAACACAGATTCTCTCACTTGTTTAAGTGAGCTTGGTGCCATTTGCACTTCAGTTCAGGGCAAATGCAAATATTTGATTTAATATAGTATTATCGCTTCAAAGTTTTAAAGCCCAGTCGATTAAATCTAGAACCAGAGCTATGCATAAAAAAAAAACTTGAAAAAGAAAATAAAGTCGATTTTTCTTTTTTTTTTCTTTTATAAAACTTGAAGTACACGTCTTGCTCTCTCAGTCCCTTACAGAACAACCAAAGGAACATAGGAGTTAATTTAAAATGAAAGACATGGAAGTCGGAAATGGCAAGTAGTGCAGTAGCATAAAAAGTTAGAAGTTCCTAGTTAAGAGCCCAATATACAATCTAGAAAGGGAGTTTAGGTGAACCATAACCTCAAAAGCCATTAGGCTTCTAGAACACTTAATAGTCAACAGAATGGTTTATTATTGTCATGCATCTATGCCATTTTAAGCAAACAAATCAACAATGATATTATTATTAATAAGAAACGAAGCAAATAAATCAATAATGATATTTTAAATAGTTCACATTTTTGGTAGGGCTATGTCCATAAGCATTATCTTTTATTATCTCATCAATAATATAATCAATATATTATCAATCTCAAAACCACTTTCTCAATCTGTGAACTCCATTACACTCGATAGATCTCTTTCACTCACATTTATATAAAGCATTTTTGTGACACATAATGCACTCTAGCTCATGCATTATCTCAACATACAATAACTAAACATCATTCATAATAAATAAGATAATTTGTCACCTTTATTCTTCTGTAAGCTATTTACTATTTAAATTTTCATGAGCAACGGCTACGCAAGTATAATTGATAAAAGTACCTACAGTTTATACTCAAATATCTCATATCAATGGAAGTCAAATAACTTTTTTTTATAATGCTTTTAATCCTACTTTAATAGAATCCACACCTCAATAAGAATAACTCTAAAATAATAATTTGCATACATAAATAGAGATATTTTCCAAGTTTTCCAAGGAATTTTAAGTCGAATCCATTTGTTAGATGGCAGCCTCATCTACCTTATGTTCTGTACTACCCACAAAATTTATTCCTGAATTTCACCATATACAGTGCTTCTGGTGCATCATCCACCATCGCATGTGTCAATGCATTATGCATATGTTCATTATGATTCAAATCAATTTCAGACGACAGAAAACTCACCAAGGGGTCAAGAATCCAGAGTTTAAGGTTGACATCACACTTCGCTCGACAAGGACTTCACGTATCCGTGCAAAATGCTGTGCAGCAGATGAGCAGATCTCCGAGTAAGCTGAGCATGATCTTGTACCACTATCCCCATTTCCAAATTGAAGACCACCACCATTTTGAATTCTTAAATGCTCATTATTTTTTATATTTCCTGTCATTCTTGCCATCCGCTTTCTTGGTCCAACCTCAATGCAGTTTCCATGCTCCTTCTTTGGCCCACTGTATACCATATCACATGGTTGGTCGGGAGATGGAGTCTCAGGCACAGTCATTTGGCTTTCTTTGAGAGCTTCTCTAGCTTCTGCACCTTTTCCCGGAGTGGTTTGCTGTACATTCTTTTCTGGAGGTATATTCTCTTGATCTCTCATTGTTTCATCATGGGTTGATTCTCTAGCATCAGATAGCTCTAAACAAAATGAACCAGCGGCTGTCGGGTTGAATTTAAAAATTGAAGCTGTGCTCGTGCCAAAGCCTCCTTGAAAGTCATTCTCATAACAAACATGAGAATATGGGCTTGTAACAGAATCAAGATGATGTCGAACTAGTTGCTTGCATTGTTTGGCAAGATCTTTTATGAATCGATTGTAACCATGTCGTAAGGTAGCATGAAAGCCAACATAATTATCCATATTTCCAATTTTCTTTGCAACTGCAAATTAGAAAAGTAACCAATAATTTGCCAATCTTTTTGGAGCAATCAGTAAAACCAAAAAATAAATCAGAAAAGATGAAAAGCTTGCAATGTTCACAACTTGCAGACTCCAACGCATGCATAAGTTTCAGATGCCTTTCCCCATAAATAGGTGGATAATGTGATAATATACATCAGGATTTGAATGGATTAGAACCCCTCTCCCCCAAGAAGAGTTTCATTGTCCAGTAAGTATCATATGCAGTATTTATGACAGAGGAAAACGACCATAACTTATTTTACTGACAGGATTCTGACAAAAAGAAATGAAAATGAGAAAAGCATCTATCAACTTATTATGAGATAGTCTCTTACATTCTGAGTCACGAATACGGTTTCTTTCTAGAGCAGGATCAAAGAGGTTCCCCAAAACAAAGGCAAGCCGATCACAAGCAATGTCAAGAAGAGGAGAAAGCCAAGACCGGGCAGCAGCACGGGCAATTTCTGCAGCAGCTTCTGTTACACCTCTACACCCTCCTCGGCCAGCATGAGCAAGCAATATATTTGCTACCTGTTTCAAGAGCGATAAATGATTTACCACTGCACTGTTTACTGAATTCACATGTCCAGGAAAAACGACTTGTTGAAATAAATACCTTCTCCCTTGACACTGGAGGGCATTCGATGGAATATGCAGCACACCTGAACTCATGTATGACTCTTTCAAAGGCAGCTCCTCCATAGAGCCTAAGAGTAGCATTGGGAGGTTTGATGTTGACAGTAACACCTGGCCAACTCCCAATACCACTCTCAGACTGCTCCTCCTCTGTTGTTTTCCCCCACTGCTCTGGTGCTGGGTCTGCAGCTCCATCAATCAAAGCTCCCTTCACCGATAAAGAAAGACCAAAACAATTTATAATTCATTACATACATTTCAAACCATTAACTTTCATAAACAATGAAAGATGGAAAGACAAAAATATTGCTTTCCTCAAGTTGAGGAACTATTTGTTTGCAGGTAAAATTCATTATTAAAGAACAACCTAGAGTGAACTACAACTTCTGGAAATGAAAAACAACCATACCAGAAGAGCATTTCTAGCTGAATAAAACATTGTGTGAAAAAACAGTTTGTCTATCCTGAATGAGAAATTACTCTTAGTGTATAGCAATTTGCAAAATGGTCACAACCGGCCACTTACCACATGATTGCTAATAGCAGCTGTGTGCAACATTGCAGATCTACGCAGATGAGCAACATCAGAGGTAGCCTGAATTTTAGCATCCATTTTGTCCAATTCACTGGTAACTTCACTGCACCGTTGCTCAAGTAAAGCTAGTGTTGCAGGAGCAGCTTCTTTATACCTCTTCTGCAGATCTGACTCCAAATAGTCCCTCAGACCGCTGAAGCCAATATAGGGCCTAAACTTTTCCTCATCAAATCCTCCCTTAATACCATCACGTAAATGACGCAAGACTTCCATATCCACCTGAGATATTTGCCTGCGGAACTCATCATTTGAGACAGTGCTTCTATCCTTTGGTAAAGCCACAAAGAATGGACGAGTACTCTCTCCAAGGTACCCACTCGCACTCAAATAACGGTCCACTTCCCACCGATCACTAAATTCCTGCACAGTTTGAAACTCTTGCAATCAGAATCATGCATTACAACTCCAGTGTACAGCATGCTCAAATTTGTTAATTCAGCCACGTAATTTGAACAATTGTAGATCCTGTCCGTTGCACCAAGATAGTTAAACTAAACAACTCCATTAGGCATTAGATCATCCTTTCTGAAACAAGAATTGTGTCATTCCACATCAACTACCAAATTATCATATAGGATAATTATATTACCGCAGAATCAGAAAGTGCTTCAGGTTCATGTCCACTTTATAGAGTATCTATAGATAGAAACCATAAATTCTGTGTCATTTACCATTCACCATTGCTTTTTTCATTGCATTAGTTCTTCTTGAGCAGAAAAGCGACAAGAGGAATGCAGTGATACCTTGAGCCGATTGTCAAATTTGGAGACAACTATTATTGTCCTTCTGAAGGTGGGATCAATCTCGCGAATTTCATCTAACCATAGGGATGAACACCATTCCACACTACTTTGTTGAAGGAATAAAAGAATTCGGTGGGGAGGACTAGCCAATGACTTCACCATTGAAAGAATTTCATCAGGAGTTTTCTCTGGTTCTCCCTTCTTTGCCTGCCAACATCCAGTTAACAATATTAAAACAATATAAATCTCTCCTCTAATAGGTTCAATTCAAAACAATCCCACCTTAAGTACAAAGCCTGGGGTATCAATAATGGTGAGGTTAGGACAATGTGCATATTCAGCTCTCATCACAATTGGCTTGGAAGAAACTGCTGCTTTAGTCTTTTTTAAAATGGCCTCCGTACGCGATTTTATAATATCTGCAATTGTGGTTGCTGACACAACAGGGCTCCCATATTCCTCAGAATCCTCTTCCTATTTCAAATTTTCAAGTTTTCAGAAAGGCAAAAACATCAAACTTTAGCAAATTGCAAGTTATAATAATCCTAAAGAGACGGAAAATAAACCAAAAAGAAACGAAAAAATCCCAAAATTTCCCTCTCCGAACAACCCCAATTCCCCCAAAATGAAACCATAAAGCCATGTTTCGCTCTTGGAATGGGAAATGGAATACAAATTCTTTCGGTAAAACTCCAATTTCTGTTTGGTTATTCAAAAAATATACTTAAATGGAACCTCTGGAATCTCGATATCCATTTCCAAAAAAGGAACCAAATATATGCCCTGAACAAGAATGAAAGCAAAGCTAGAGAAATTAAAACCAAGATAGGAAATCACAAAAAGATTCGAAATTGCAACCTGAAAGCGACAGCGGGGTTCAAGAGCAGTAGGATCGTGGACCATCTGGAGGATGAGGGGACGGCGGGTACCCATCTCGACCTCGCGGACATTGAAGCGGAACCCCAGGAGTGCTTCGAGAAGCGAGCTCTTACCATCAGATTGGCCGCCAAGTGCCACGATCTCGGGAATAGGGAGTTTCTCGCCGAAGGCAACAGCGGCTGCTTGCAACCTATTGTAGGCCTCGAATCTGGAGGTTGAAGAAGAGTTAGTATTCTGCTGTTTCTTTGAGATGGATGTCGTCGATGATGGGGTTTTTGTGGGTGTAGAGAGGTAATGGTTAGCAGTGGCCATTGTAATGTTGAAGAGAAATCAGAAACAGAAGGAAAGAGGAAATGGGGAGCGTAGTTTTGAATTTGAAATTTTGGGGGGATAGAAAGAGGGAGACGTTGGTTTGATTGTAAATGCCTATTGGGTCACAATATTTGGGCCTTTGGGCTTCCATATTAAATTTGGGCCACTATTGGGCTTTATGTCAAACTTTAGAATTAGCCATTTTTCATCCTCACATTTACATAATAATTCTCAAGAGCCGTCACAAGCAGTGAATTCGTTTTCAATTGATGCTGTGCTTAATCAAGCTTTGTTAAGTGAGTTTGACAGTGGAGCTTTCTTTAAGTGAGCACTAATTTATAATCTTAAGTGAGATAACATTTCTTATTAATAAAGATTGAGAAACACTTTCTCTAGAAATTTTATAGTCAAATAATGGTTTAATTTGAATTATTAATAAAATTATCTCATTTTAGTAATTAAATCATTTATTTAGAATAAATTTTGAATTGATAGAATTCAATTGAATTTTATTGTTTATAATTAATCTATAATATATTAAAATCATTTTAATTCCTTAAATGTATTTATTTATTTAAAATAAGTAGAATATCAATTTAAACTATAAGGTTAGTAGATTACTTTTACCTAATTTTTTAATTTGAATAAGTTTTCACAGGATTTTATAACTTCAAAATTAATTTAATTTTTTTATTAAATCATTTCTTTTTAAAATGAAAGAATTCAATTCTTTTAAATATATATTTTCTAAATGAGAAAATCATTTAAAAAGGCAGTTGGTTTCCAAATTCTAAATAGAAAGTAGTTTAGAAATATTAAATTTCTCAATATTTGATTTGTAATATTTGATTTGTATGAAAAGATTATATTACTGGAAAAGCTATGTTTTTAAATTTGGACTCCACTCTTATTTTTTTATCTAAATTAAAAAGTATTTTTCTATCTTAAGGGATAGAAAAACTACTTTTCCTATGCTATTAAAAATTGTACAGATGTATATAAATAAATATAATCATAATTAATATAATATTTGAACATATATGATCTTATATATGTATTTTTATTTATTGAACCAAAATTTATATATTTGTTTAACAAAAGTTTAATTAAAATCAATAATATTGGTCATCATTTAATTTTAGTTAAAATGATATTGTATTGTCTTATTAGTTATATTGAGTAATTGGATTATTTTTAGATTTTGTTAAATTATATATTTAAAATATTAATATGTTATAATTATTAAGTATTTTTTAAATAAAAAAATAATTATTTGATACTATTGAATAGTATTTATATTTCATATAGAATTGATAATCATGATATATTTATATTTATTTAATATTTTAAATAATATTTATATTTTCTATTGAACTGGTCACTATAATAAATTTCATTGTATAAGATTT
Source organism: Omphalea diandra (assembly GCA_949677035.1). NCBI lineage: Eukaryota > Viridiplantae > Streptophyta > Magnoliopsida > Malpighiales > Euphorbiaceae > Omphalea > Omphalea diandra. The sequence goes on along the minus strand of CATIWR010233399.1, from coordinate 14,673 downwards.
TTTTATGATTAATTAGACAAACATATAATTACATTAGAAATATGATATTAATCTAAATTAATTTCTTTGAATTATTTTATATACAATCAGATACATTGATTTTGAATTTCTGAAAAAAAGTTATATCTAGTCAAAGATAAAAATTTTATATTCTTGAAATTATTTGCCAATAAACATATTTTTCTTGAAAAATAATTTTGAATAAAAATGTTAAATTCCTATACCCAAACACTCTTAAAATGGATTTTAATTCTATTAAATCCATTTAAAATTTAAGTTTTTTAATGTAAATCATAAAATTCTATGATTTAAGTCTCTGTTCATTTCACAAAAATAGTTTGTATGGGAAAATTGTTTTTTGAGGAAAATAAAAAATATTTTCTAAACAACATATAGTTTTTAGTGTTTGAAATACAGTAAATATTATTTTTTAATTTACAATATTATGACAAAATTTAGACTATAAATATTTTTATATTTATTGTTTAATATAAAAATACATAAAACTTAAAAACTTTCATGGATTTATCAATCTCTAGCAATCACCGCCAGTGAACAATGACAAATGATGAGTGTCAAGGGTCCAATATAATTAGTGACAACAAATGCATGTATTTATATAATTTATTTTTCATTTGAATAAATTTATCAAAATCAGAAAAATGATTTCTTAAAAAATATTTTTTATATTTTTTGAGGTTAGGTGCATGGTTAATGAAAAATATTTTTCTAATAACTTTTTTTTAAAGAGATAAATATTTTCTAAATTTTAATAAATTCATTTAAATAAAAATTAATTATTTAAATATAATTATTGAGAACTTATTAGCATCGGTTATTTTTTTGCCACTTATACTATTTATTGATCACTGTCAGTTAATGAGGTCTATATTTTTTAATTTTTTAAAATGTTTAATAACTAATATAAATATAAAAGTTTAATGTCTAAAATTTATCATAATTTTATATATTAAAAGAAATTATTAGTTTTCTAATATATTCTAAATACCAGAAATACTTTCTTCATGAAATGTTTTCTTCAAAATATTTTTTAAAAATTTTTATATAATTTTTTTATGAAATAAACATAGTCTAAATCAACAATTTAATCGCTAAACTTTTACTTTTGTAATGCTTGAAGTCAATTATTTAACAATTTAATAACCTTAATCAAGTCAACGACCAAAAGAGGGCTTTCCTTGAAGGAAGCCAGCCACGTTCACCAAGTCTCAAGTTTTCTGCACATGGGTGCACCATTAAGTCAGCCGGCTGCATTTGGGAGGAGATTTAATTAACCCGCCAAATTATATTAAATCAGTATATCACTAATTCATAATTTTGGTGTTATTACATATAATTATAATTAAATAATGTATACAATAAAACCTTTGTAAATTAATACCCCAATAATTGATAACTTTAAATTTTAATAAAATTTAATGCATATAAATTAATATTTATATTATCTAATAATTAATATAAAATATCAAAAAATCTAATAAAAATATTAATTAGCAAAATCAGTATTTCTTACAAAACATTTATTTAAAGTAGTTTATTTATTCCTACTTGTTTTAATCTCGAACCATATATTTTGTAATATCACATGTGTTATAATATGAGTAGGATTTAAAATACATTAATAAATAGATTTAGAATAAGTTTTTTCATATATCTTACATTTAATTTTTAGTTGAAAATACAAATCATTTTCATAACTATCTTTTCTTGAAAATGTATATAAATTTATTATAACTCATAACCATAAATAATTGAATTAATAACTTATATATATATATATATATATATATATATATATATATATATATATATATATATTTCTACAAATTAATAATTTCCACTAATTAATAAAAAATTTTGGCAACAAGTCATATTAATTTAGAGAAGTTTTACTGTATTTTAAATTAATTTATTGTTTAATCAATAATTAATTAATTAGTTGAACATCTAAGATTTGTATGTAAATAATAACTAAAGTTTATTGCTTAATTATAAAAAAATATATTATCTAATTTTATTGTAGTTAAAATATATAACAAATTTAATTGTAATAAAAAAATATTTTAATAAGAAATAAGAAAAATTCTTGATTTTCTCTTTTTTTTTTAGCTTTGATAATTTTGTTTCCTTCTTCTTTAATTGTTTTAATTTTTTTTCTCATTTTTTAGATAAACTTTTTAGTTGCAAATTAGAGGTTTTTAATCTATTAATTAAGTAGTGCATAAAATTTCGTGTGTGTGTCTATATATATATATATATATATATATATATATATATTGCTATAAAATGCTAGATTTATTAGACATAATGTTATGTGATACGCTGATTAAAAAAATTAAATAATAAAATACAAATAAAATAAATGATGAATACTATGATGTCACTAGTGACATTTTCAAAAATTATTAAGAAAATTATGTAAATTATTACAAAATAATTAATAAATTATATATATAATAAATGTTATATAATATTTTTTGTAAATTTTAAAAAGATATATGTAGTATTTTTATTGTATTGTATAATTTATTTATTATCTTAAATAATTTCAACTTAAACCATATTATATGAGCAATAAAAAAGTTCATAAAAAATTTTAACAAATTATATTTTTTTTACTAAATTCTAATTAAAAGAAATAAAATAAATAATAAGTATAATTAATGATAATATTATTTCATTGCTAATTTTATCGTTAAAAATTTTATGTAATTTTAAATATTTGATAATAACAAATTTTATTAGGGTATGTAACTTATCTATCACTTTAAATAATTTACTTCACACAAAATCTATTTGTATTACCTTTAAAAGATCTTCGTAACAATTTTATTCTAACATGTAATTTATTTACGACTTTAGATAATTTCAATTCACAAAAAACTATTTAAAAAATGAAATGTAATTTATTTACCACTTTAAATAATTTTAATTCACAACAATTTATTAAAAAATAATATAAATTATACAAAGAATCGATAAATTATGTAAAAATATCATTTAAAAAAAGTTGTCACTTGTCAAACTTTCCCTCAAGTGTTATTGAAATTAATTTTATATATTAATTATATTACCGTGGAATTCATCAAAATCAATTGTCTAGTCTTATTTATAAATTATTTTTGACATAGTTTTTAATTCAATTCTATCTTAAAATTCATTTTATTTATAGATAAATATCTTATAGAATTCATTTGCAAATACATTTTTATAGTTGATATACTAGACCATAAAAATAAAATTTATTTCAAATAAAATGAATTTTATGTTTGGTTTAAATGTATAATCAAATAAAATATTTTATTTTTTGAGTTATTTTTACAATTTTTTTAAATATAAAAATACTTCAAAAAGATTGAGAGAATAAAGAAAAGAAAGAATGAGAAAAGAGAGTGAGACAAAAAAAAACGTGAAAAGAGAAAAAAATATATATTTTAATCAAGAGTATTTTTATCATAATGAAAAAACTTTACAACTTAGAATTCATTTACAAATTTTATCAAATTTGATAGAATTTAATTTAATTATAATCAATTTCAAGAATTTAATGAAATAGAATTCTAAATGAATTTTTAGATAAACATAAAATATAAATTTACAAATGAATTTTATAAAAAGTACATAATTCATTTATATGAAGCATAGTATAAGATTTCAATAAAACATCATATATATATATTAGATATTTGTTTAATCCTATATTCAGAGAGCTATCTTCTCCTCTCTCTATCAAATGTTTCTTTCATCTCCTCTTTAAACATCAATTTGGACCATCATTAAATTTTTTTTTTTTTTTGTTGGCATTGGATTTTTTTCATTTTTATTTTCTTTTTCGTTACATTTTTCTACTTTTTGAAAATTTTAAAGGTGGGAATTCCTATTCTAACTTTAAAACTTGATTCAAATTTGTCTAAAAAAGTGATCTAAATCCAACTTAATTTGAAAGGAAATTTGAAAATGATTTGAAAATTTTCGATTTAAATTTGACTGGACTCTAACTCAATCTTAAATCAATTTAAATTGATCGATCTAACCTTGTGAATCGATCAAAATAATGTAATTTAAATTATTAAAAAAAATTAAAATAATAGATTTATTTTAAAAAATCAAAATTATAAGCGAATCGACTAAAAATTTAAAAATGATTCAAATTACTTTCTATATTTTGGCATGATAATTCATTCCAATCTATTCATAATTTAAAATAATATGATCCGAACTTGCTTGAAAATGATAAAATTAATTCAATTTTAACCCACTCAACGCAAGTATGTCCCACCTTTACTAGATTTATAGTTTTATTTTGAAACTTCTTCTTATTTAGATTTCATTATTTGAATTATTGGATTCAATTCTTGCAGTTAAATTAGCCAGATAGGAATATGTCATTGTTATCAATACTAGAAAAAGACAAACAATTACAAATCATATAAAAAAAAAATTAGTATCTCTAATGGACTCTTTATATATATGTCAAACTATTTATTATAAAAATTCATATCATAAAAATAAGAGTATAATATATTTCATTTTGAAATATAAAATAAAAATTAATGTGACTTTCTATATCTCGAGAGCCATATTTCATTTAGTATTTTCATTAATAATTAATACATTATATATTATATATTTTATTAATTGATTTTTAATCTTATTCTTATGTTGATATAAATTAAAGGGGAAAAAGAAAGAAAACTAAAATTATTAATCATTATAAAGATAAATGAAGAATAGAAATATAAAGAATTCACAAATTTTTATTTTTATTTTTTATTAATAAAAATACTTTTTATTATATAAAGAGTAAATTGAAGATCTTTTTTTTTAAAAAAAAAAGAAGGATTAGAAGATTATGGTACTTGCTTTAAAAAAAAGAAGAGAAAGACGATGGTGCTCTTCATTGACACAGGAAAATTGAGCTGGTAACACAAAATAAGAGAAAAATAATTAATTGGTTATTGAGTCAACACGGCTAATCTGGGTTGGGGTAGTATTAATTATTAATATTAAGGTCTATGCGTTGCTAATTTTGTTAATTAGGATCAACGAATCATATGTTGCCACGTCTACCATCAGGCCATTTCATTGGCTAATCATCATGCGTTGGAAAGCGTGGACCTATGGGTGGACTTCAACGCATTCGCCGCCGGGAAAGAAGATCCTCGGCGCGTTCACCGGCGACCAAACCTTCGTTGCGCAAATGGTACCACAACCACTTGCAAAATACTGCTATTAGTTTTATGATATGATAAGAGGTCAAGGGGCACCATTCTAATGATAATATGATAAGACGACCTAATTTTTTACCACGATTAAAATTTTTCTCTTTTTACTTCAAATAAAAATTTATCATAGAATAGTAGTTTGTCTTTTTTTTTTTTTAAAGAAATATAAAAAGAAACTGAAAGATAGAATTACAAATGAATTAAGATGATTCAATTTATGCTAATTCAAACGTAATTCATTTACTAAATGAGTCTACAATTTAAAGTCAAGTGTAATACATTTATTAAACGAGTTGAGTTGAATATTATCATAAATATATATAGTTCATGAGTCTAGTTAATTGAGCTTAAATTTTTCTTAAAATTTTTCATAGTTACTAAAATCATATTATTTATTTTAAATACCTTAATATATTACATAATATTTTTTTTATAAAAGAGAGTAATATTTATCTTTTTAGTTATTTATATAATAAAATATATATTTTATAATATTTTATTGTATGCATTATTAAAACTAAAAAATATTAGTAATCAAAAGTAAATGAAGTACTCCGTAAGTCTAAATGAGTTGAACAAATTTTTATTTAAAACTTGATTCATTTATTAATGAGTTTCAAAATTAAATTTGAAATCATTTATTTATAAACATAAATAAACTGAAGTGAGTCATTATTGAACTGCTTAATTCACTTGCCACCCTAAAAGAAAGTAACTTAATCAATATATTTAGCTTAAAAAGGAATGTGTAAAAGGAACTCACACACATATAACATCTAAGTCATTGATGGGTGAAAGGAGATCCATGAATCTTATATGCGATTCATAAAGATTATTAAATGAACTTGATGCACAAAAAAATAGTTTATGAGCTTTCACAATTTTAGATAAATTTCATGAAATTATCAATATAAAATATACTACTTTTTATATGCCAAGTGCACGTATTAATTTTTTACTTAAATATATAACATATACGTTGGTTCTCAAGCAAATGTTACACCTACCATAAATACTTATAAATTACTATTAGTTTTATGATAAGAGGTAAGTGGCACCATTCTACTGATGTTATGATAAGACCTCCTACGAGGTACAACCATCCTAATCTTTACCACCGTTAAAAATTTTCTCTTTTCTTAAATTAAAAGATTTGCAATGGGTTAATATTTTTTTTTTTAAAAGAAAAATAAAGCACAAGTAAAATGTAAATAAATTGAATTTAATCGAGCCAGATTTGAGCTAATTTAAATTTAATTTGTCTTACTAAAAGAGCTTAAGCTGAAATTCAACTTGGTACATTTATTAAAATAACCGGGTTGAATATTATCATATTCATATATAATTTATAAGTTTAATTCATTTATTAAATACATTTCAAAATTAAATTCAGAATCATTTGCTTGCAAATATAAATAAATTTAAACTAGTTATTATCAGGCGGATTAGTTCATTTGCCACTCTAAAGGAAGTAACTCAATAAAAAAAAATCTTAAATTTTTAGATAATTTATGTATTTATTCTATAAAATGTACTAATTTTTTATTTACCGAGTTCACCTAATAATCTTTTAAATTTACTTTCATTTTAGGATAGAGGCAATTAACCACTGGATCGTAACATGATTTACGAAAACAGTATAGAACTTGATAACAGGTGAAAAACCCATGTTCTGCTGGTAGATATGGACTCAAGATGAGTCTTTCTTCTCTTATGAAAGGATTCACCATTAAGTTACTATAAATAGCTACATGGTACAACTCTTGAAGATGGTAATTAGTGTCATAGAATGATTAGACTATAACAATATTGAACTATTAAATGAAGTTGAAGAAATCAGGTCTTAAGAGCCATATTCTGACCTAAATGCAATGCGAGGGCCAGCTTTTCATTCGAGTTAGTCAAAATGAATACTTAATAGACTAAAACCGAGAATCTAGAGTTGTAATAAGAATTAATGCTTCATTCATCAAATTAATTAACTTGTGAGGCAGCGTTTCCTTTCCCTTAGTTTAGGGAATATTTTTATCATAAACTTTCAGCTTAAAATGCCCTCCATACGCCTGACTTTACACTCCTCTGGACAAATCTTCCCACTCAATTTAGAGAGATAGAGAGAATGGCTCCTTCTCTACTCAATCTCACAACCATTCTCTCTATCCTCTGTCTACTACTACTACTACGACTTCTGCATGCTCAAAGTACCCTGTCAACAGATATCGAAGACGATGATGAAGAGTATGTTCTCGACAATCCACAACCCATTTTCACACCAAGAAGCAGGTTCTTGGCTAGTGTAATAAAGAAAGGTAGGCGATGCAATCCCCTTGCATACAACATATGTAATGGAGTCTCTGCGAACAACGGCACCATCCTGCTCTACTGTTGCAAGAAGCATTGCAGGAATGTACTTGGAGACAGGAACAACTGCGGCGAGTGCGGTAACAAATGCAGGTTTGGAGAGCTTTGCTGCAATGGAAGTTGTGTTAGTGTAGTAAACAATGCTGATCATTGTGGCAAGTGCAATAACAAATGCGCCGCAGGGGTTTCCTGCAACTATGGTTCATGTGGGTATGCTTGATTGAAGCTACGTATTTATGGGAAAAAAAAAATAATAGTAATAAATATATGATACTGAATGTTTTTGCAAAAGCTTGAGATTTATGTGTACTTCAGTCAACATTATACATGAACAAATTCATCACTTTCTTCTGTCATAAACTTGGAAAATAACAAAAAGATTCAAAGGGTACCTTAGACACATAAACATGTAGGTGATTATGAATGACATTCTGAGTGAATAATCAAGGGAGAATTATGAATAACACTGGGTGAATTTTTCCAGTTAGAAAGGGAAGACAAATTTGCTCTAAATCAGTAACACATTTTCTCTTTGATTTGATTTACCTGGCATCTGAGACAGTTTCCTTTTTCTCTTTGATTCTATTTTTGGATTTTGGTGCTTGTCCAATAGTAAAACAAAATTACATACTGAAAAATGGGTTGATTCCCAGAATTAAGAACCGATAATGCACTTGTTCTTGCAACCTGTTTTGCTCTTGTAGATATCAACACAAACCAAAAGGCAAAAGTAACATGGATAGCAAATGGATAGGGCATTGTGTTGTTTACCCTGCGTTATCGAGACCAGTGTTTTGAAACCAAATTAGTCCAATTAAACGGAGAATCATATCAAGGATCGATTGTATTAAGTTTGAATTAGTTTTCAATAAATATATATTTTCTATTTTTTTTAAGAATTCACCTAAAAAATTCCTATATTAATTTTTAATTTTATTAATTTTTTGTCAAAAAAATTAATTGGATCTGTGAATCTGTCAGTAAACTTAGTGATTAATTTTACCTAAGAAGCTCCTAGAATATTAATTTTATTATTTTAAAATAATTTTATCAATTTTTTGTTGGATCAAATCAATTGAACAGATTGAATTTACAGATTAGTCAGTAAACTAGCTCACCAATCAGCTCAGTTCTCAAAACACTGGTCAAGACAATGGTGAGAGTGCAAAGCAATCAAAGGATGCCAGTCAGGAAGTTATTAATATTTTCGTACAATGAACCACAACTTACTTTACATTGACTGAAACTCATAATCTAGCCGGATTTTTGCCAACATGTGAGTAGAATCAGCACCGAAATCAAAATTTCTTTCTTTCAAAGGCTGTATTGAAGCTTGCAAATCATAGTTTATGGTAAGCCATAGATCAATATTATAGGAGAAGTTTAACGCTTAAGAAAATCCCTTGCTTTTTAGTTGAAAAGCAGCTAAAAAGCAGCTGTCATTCATAAGGGAATAACCAGAGTAAATTAACGATCTTCAATTGCTGCACATGCTGGTGCTCAAAGATAGCGAATGAGCTCAACAGCCAACTTCCCTTTCTTTGTAGAGTTTATTTCTCCTATCTGAAATAAAGTTAACTAAAACATCAGAATGATCATCGATATAATAAGAGCATTTCAACATAAAGTTCACTAGCTCACTTTTAGTCTTCCTTTCCCACTAACCGAAACAATATCCCCTGTTTTCAATGTAGTATATTTTTGGCGATGGTGGTCCAATTCACACACACATCCCTGTTACTGCAAGGACAGATCTTTGCGCATGTTATGATTAAGCTGTGAAAACTTTTCAGTTAAAACTTTTTTATATCACAAGGATTATATATTAACAAAATTCCCCAAATACGTATTGACACCAAACTGCAAAAATTGCCACTCTTCCGGATGCAAGGTTTATGTAGAGTACCAGGAACAAGGATCAAAACGTACAAAGCAAGTAGAATGCGTTATCAAAACTGGTTTATTTTCTTAATCATCCAAAGTACAAAAGTAAGATTGAAGAATAAAATAATCCTTAAAACCCTAATAATAAATTTGAACACGATAAAAATACCAATAATTAAAATACCTGAAAATATTTCAAATAACCTTATTTTTAAATTTCTTTCTAAAATACATGGACCTAAAGTTTTTAACTGGTCCTGCAATTAAGGCTTATTATGATATCACAAATTTTTGTGATATCATAATATTTTCAGAATTGAGTTCTTTGTTGTGTTATGGATTCCTTAGGACTTTGATTCATCATATTCCAAGTAGCAAATCCAAGAAATCCCAAAACATTACTTGGATCAGAAAATCCTGTTCATTTGTTATATGACCGAAACAATGGCTGAAATTACTTGCACAAACTTATAGTCTTAAGGATGCTAAAATTACCTACAGGTACCAACTATCCAAATCATCTGGTAGTGTTGTGCAGTAACGGTCACCAAATGATGGTTAGGATAACATTACCTAAGTTTAAATGAAAGGTCAAATTCGCTTATTCATGTGCACTGATACAAGAAAGAAAAATTTTAACAATAAGCAGTGACTTTCTTAAAGCAATTCGTAGTATTGTTTTGCAATAAACATAACTGGTAATGGTTGATGAAAAGATACTTACTGAGAGATATGTGGATGCATAAACAACAGCCAAAACGAATTTAAGTCATCAATATGGGTATGTGGATGCATAGATAATATTGTTTGAATTGAAGATCTATCTCAAAAAGCAGAAAGAGCGACAGCATACATAACAAACAGTCAGAGTGGAAATCAAGTGATAGATACCATATATGAAAATTGATAGTACCTAATCAAGTCAACTAGTTTTGACCGTGAAATCTTGAATCCAGCACTAGCTAGAGCATCAACTCTGAGTGATGCTTCTATGGTTTTAAATATCTTAGTCCTGAAAATGGTAAAAAGCACACAATATTTTACTGAAGCCAGTAAGAATATTTTTTCAAAATTTTGGAGAAAACACCCAACATGACAGTTTGGGACCTTGGTGGTTCGTATTCAAGAGCAAGCAACAGTATCCTTTCACAAGAAACCGAAATATTGCCAACCTACAAGACAAATAAGCAATAATAATGCATATGAGCATTGAGTAGCATCAAAGTTTTCAAGTAGGCCTCCTACAGGAACAAAATCTTAAAACCTCTAATCCATTTACTTTTGGAGAAACAAGGTTAGAAATGCCACCATATTCAGCTAAGGGATTTTCTTGCAACGGAAATTTTGAATTTTCTTCCAGCAGCAATTTTCTCATACCATTATTAGTAAATTTTAGCTGCATAAAATCTAATATGTATTGGTAAATTGGAACTTTTTCCAATAAGAAATCTCGAGGCAAGGTCATAGATTAACTACAGTGCAAGCCGAGGCAATAAAATCACTAAAGACAAATGAAAGAAAACAGATTACTTTCTGATTGAATGAAGGAATATTAGAAATAATAGGTTCTAAAGAATGAGGAAAAACAATAAGTTTCTGTGGAATTAAAAATTTCTTCAAAAGAGTGATAGCATTCACAGAAATTTATTATATAAGCAGGTATAAAACTACCTTGTGCAGTGATGACATGATAAAGTCAACAAGTTCTGGAACACAAAGGATTTGAGCCCCTTTATTCCCCTGGATGATGATTCAAGCAGGAAACAAAATGGAAAAAGTTAAACTTAAGCAAACAAAGATTTATCAAGGTAATAATAATTAAATAGAGATTAGCTGCAATATTCATACAGCAACAAATATTTTTGTCTGCAAATGTAATTAAAAACAAAAGGCAAACTGCATGATGGTTCAGGGCCTAGTCCTCGACAAGAATACCTCTAGTAATATAAACATTAAAGCCAGGCAGAATTGCTGACGATTGCTTATCTAGAACCTCAACATTGCTCATAAGCCAGGCTACTTTTTCTCTCTTCTCTTATTTTTTCTTTTTTGGATCAAGCTTGATCATAACGAGGCCCCTTTTTCTCTGTTTCCTTTTTCCTTTCTCTCTTTTTTTTTTTTTTTTTTTGGTTCTTCTTTAGATCCTTAAGTTTACATTCAAACCTTGAGACTACAACTGCTCAGCTCAAGTAGGCCAGAGACATGCACAAATGTAAATCAATAACTTGGAAAGTAAGTCTTTTTTTAAAAAATAAAAAATAAAAAAAATTGCTATCCCTGCAGTTACTTTTCAATAGCTTTACCTAATATATACTTAGTTTAGTTCAACCTCAAAACTTGATTTTGACCTTAGAGATTGGACTAACTTTGAAGGAATTTGCCAGCTATAGTGAAGAAAGCATTTGAAGTTAGAATAAAACCTCAACAAAATTTGAGCAATAATTCTATTCACCAAACTATGCTTGAGTGAGCTTTTGTTTCTCAACTTGCCTCGTTTGTGATCCTACTTACCTCCTAAACAATAACAAACTCAGATAGTTGAGATCTTCCAGCATCAGATACAGAAAATGATGTATCCCAATTCAAACCCTTGGAAAGGTTACTATGCTCCAACATGACCTAAAACCACTAGAAACAGTGAATCAAGTGGCAAATTTTCTAATTTGCCAAAGTCAGCAGATCCCTAATCCCTAGGACCGTAGATGTTAAATGAATCAAATAATCAACATAACATGGAACATTAACACCACATAATCCGCATGACTTCTCATAAAAGTCTTAGATCATTAAAAAAAAAACATATTTCACAGTTACACAAGCTCAAATATTTTTCAAAAGCATCCAAAAAATAATGATGATAATACATGCAAGATTATATCCCCAAGCTTTTCCCTGGAAGTCACCATAAGAACACAGCTGACAAGCAAAGTTTTTGCAAAGTTATCTGTAATACTGAAAAGGATGGAGATGTGAAAGAAATATAATAAAAAAGCATCAGAACTTTAAAGTGGAACTGCCTCATAGTTTTGAGGTCAGAGGTTCAAACCCTGACAGTCTCCATCCATTTTAAATATTTCCAGTGTACCAAAAAAACAAACTAGAATTCTTGTTTGTTAAGGTGGAGGTTAAGTACAACTAACCTCAATGCTGCAATTATGTTTGGATCAGTTGTCAGGGCATCTGGATGGCCAACAGAAAGCCTGCAACGCTCAGCCTAGAGGATTTGGGAGATATATCAAACCACAATCAAGATAAAAAATTTAAGCACCAATGCAAAACAAACAAGAGCTCATTAATTTAAACTGTGAGTACCCCCCCCTGGAGCAACTGCTTTAATGTCAGCTAGTTTTTCTAATGCAAGCATTGACTCTTTCAGTGTTGGTGGGGTGAGAAAATCTGTATGGAGAACTTCTCTTCTTGATGACACCCTTCTAGCCTGCAACAAAGTATAAAAGAGAAAATTAAAATAGAATGAAATTAGGAGAAGTTTATTTTTCTCATTGATAAATAGAGTTTAATTTTACTTTGGTAGGAACAATGTTATAGCATTTCTATTCTTTTTACAAATAGGAAACTGGAGATAACATGATAAGAAACTTCTGAAGATGCAAGTAATTGAAATGATTTCAGAAAGGTTAAAAAAATACCATGTCAAGGATATGCTTCACTTCTTCAGTGGCACTTTTGTCTCGTAGACACTTGAGCAGACCATTAACTTCCCTCTTCCCAGCTTGTGCCAAGTGACATTTCCCTAAGGCTAGTGCATAGGTTATTGGCCAATGTTAATGGCGTCATTAGATACAAATCAAAGTGTTGCATGTCCATTTATAGAAATAAAAATTTGACAAAAAGAAATAACAGAGAAGGTGCCACGCTTGGTAGCATATACCCAAATTTCGACCATATGGTGAAAGAGTTCAACATAGAACTAACTGATCTATGAAGCCCTAGATGAACATTTCAAATATGGCACTAATTTGATCGTTTTGGAAGTGCTGGCACATAAAATTAACATTATTTTGACAATAACCTCATCACTGAGAACCAGTTGTGCCAAGCATCAAACTTTAGAGAAACCTCAAGACTTGAAGCTCTCAAGCAGCATCCAGTTAGCCAACCTACCCCCATACTCCAGCTAATACAAACTGGTCAGTTAAGCATAATCAAAAGGCTTGCCTGATTCTTCATCATTCTACAATACACCATTTCCTGTCCGTCTATCATCCCATTTCTCCGTATCTCCAAAAAAATAAAAAAACACAAAATATTCTGTTTTAGTCTAACAATATAGTTAACAAGCTTATTAGAAAGGTTGAAGAAAGCAGATGAGCAACTTAGACGTTAATGCTTTCAGTAAAATTGGAGTGACCTTATTCAGCTATCACCGTATTATAGTCACTACTAGCAACAAAACTCCATTCTTTTGTTTGATTCAGGCATTTCATCAAACACCAGCTACCCTTTTCAGTCCAGCTTAATTAACATCTTGGAAAACCCAATAAAAGTAAAGTTCCATAAAAGCTTAATCGATATCTGTACCTACGCTAGTTTCCTCAAAAACTCAACAGAAACACAAGCTTTAAGTAAAGCAAAGTCAAGACATGAACCTGAGTTTCTCATACGAGGAGAGGAAGGAGTTCCATAGAAAGAGAGGGTGGTGTTTGTGTTTCTACCAAGTGTTTCAAATGCTCCTCTTAGAAGCCAGGTCGTAGTTGCGGCAGCCATTGCTATTGCCATTGCCCCTGCGCACGTAAAGGTACTGCACAGAGTCGCTATTATCTCGAAGTATGGTTCTGTATTTTGGTAGAACCGACGGGTCGCTTAAACCGAACTAGTTATTTATTGCGTTTGTTAGGGGTACGAACAGTAAAAAATTCCAACGGATAAAACATTACACTTTGTTTGGATTGTAGGTTTGGATTGATTTGAAAAATAATGTGGTGTTTGGATAAAAGTGTTTGGGGTGGAATGAATTGGTTTGAGAGATTTTGGCAAACCAACCCAAACCAATAAAATACCTCAAATTAAAACACCCCAAATTGGGGTGTTTCAATGGGTTGGCAGAAACCAAAGGGCTTTAATTTACATATTTGCCCTTCAATGGGTTGGCAGAAAATATAATTAATATAATAATTAATTTTAATATTAAATAATTATTAATAATATAATATTTTTAATAAGT
>CATIWR010233384.1:0-29468 GCA_949677035.1 Omphalea diandra | reverse complement strand
CCCTTTCACAGGATTTAACTCCAAATGTTAATAGAGATTTCCCTTTACAAGAGGATCTTCTTTTGGAAAGAATGGAGCTTCCAAAAAGCTGGGATACCTTGTCAGTGTCAGATGACCTCACTCCAGTCTTAGAATTTGTTGCAATAATTTTTGTTCTAGCTCGCTTGGAAATTGAATCCAATTTGGTAATGCACTTGAGTGGATCACTTTTTTGACAGCACTTTGGGCATTGCCACTTCCCCATTGGAATACGCTTCAAGTTAGGAATAAGAAGAATAAAATTAACAAATGAGAATAAGAGTCATTAAGTATTAATACTTTTGAAAAATTTTGAAAACAATTCAACTTCAACACAATAATTTAAAAAGCATACCTTAAGAGGTGGGTCAAGACACTGAAGATGGTAGACTCGGGGACAGCCATCACAACATAACAAGTTGCCGCCAAGGTCACAGATCACACATTCATAGTAATACTGGAAAAGGGTAGACAAAAAGTCAAGATTGCAGTGGACCCCTAAAATAGAATAAACCATCTTTAATAAGGAACAAAATCTAAGACGTTAGAAAACTCTAATGCTCAACTCTTACCCAACTAAGAATATCAATAATGATCCATAATATGCTAAGCTGACAAGGGCAAACCACGACAGCAAGGTATAACAATTGTAACGACAATGTAAATGGATTTCATATTCTCATTTTAGCATTGAAAAATTATGCAAAATATGAAGGTAGGGTGGGGAGTAAAAAAAAACAAGGAAACATTTTATGCAGGAAAATTATGCAAGCCTCATTTCTGGCGGACATAAGATGCACTGAATGGGAATAAAAAACCTGCTAACCAATCCACCATAAGATAAATCAAACAAACCTACACATGTTCTCCTTATGGCCTCATCCATAAAACTGCTGATTTGAAATTTATCATATAGGGAAGCTAGGTTCAAAAATTATAAACTAAGTGAGAACCCCCTCAATTGGTCAATACTAGATTGATTTCCAATAAATACAGTTGCAACTGAAAAGAGGATTCTTTGCTCTAAAATTGAGCAATAATAATAATAATTTCTAGGCAACTATGTACTCTAATGAGCATTATTGCATTCAGTTATTTAAGAGTTAACATTGCGTGGAGAATATGATAACATAAGGACGTTTTGACCTTATATCTTCCAGTTAAACTCAAATTTTTGAAAATTTATTTACTACGAGGTGTGCATATGCTCTATTATACATTGAGGAGGTGACGCCAACATGGTCCGACAGAAGCATCTCCATGGAAGTTCGAACTTCTTATGGCACGAAAATTAATAGTCAATCAACAGGGCTTTCTCTCAACAGTTTCACAGCTTATATAGTCTCAGTGAATCATAAATGCAGACATAGATGTAGAAAAAACTAACAATTTGTAACTGGTCATATTACATCAATGATAAACTAGGATAAGTTCAGTTTAAAAGAATATTAAGGAGAAGAAATGATAACTCACTCCATCATTTCCTTTCTTGTTAGACGAAGATACATCAGAACTTAATTCACTCTTTAGCCTGCGTTTGTTAGCAGCAGAAATACTCATGGGAGATTCCAGAGCTGCTAGCTTCTCTTCTTTACCATTGGTAAGAACACGTCCATACAATAGCTTTTTACGTTTGCGCTTCAAGACCCAGTTTCTGTTTATCATCTTAGTAGCCGCCGAACAACTATCCTTCATCTACCAAACCTCTGTGTCACATCACAATCAAAAACATGCTGTTGTTTAGTGAAGATCCAAAAACCTCCATGACGACAATCCAAGCAAACACAAACCTCAATGCCTCGTTCAACATTTTATAGGAACCATAATAAGCAAAGATCCGGATCGCCGCAAAAATCAATCGTTTCAATCGACAAAACCATCATGAAGAAAATCAACAAGGAAACACGAAATCCGGCGAAAAGAGGAAGATTAAAAATAAAAGCACAGAGAGATTGAAGTACTTAGTCACCGGTTCGAATAGATTGAGAGGGACTGGGGTTAACAGCTTTACATCAATAAGAAATTCTGTAAATGATCGTCGGAGGGAGCAATTTAAGATCCTCCCAGAAATTCTTCTAATTATTGGGCGAAGTTCATTACACAATTGCCCAGAAAAAAGAATCACACAGAAAGTGTGGTTTCGTGAAGAAAATGACGTGAATAACGAGGGAGGCCTACGAGACAAAGCTGAACGTTGGGGCGTTTGGTCGCTCGGAATTCAACATTTTCATTCAAACAATATAAATCTCTCACAAAAGTAATTTTAGGATGTACTTGGTTGGATTTCCCTTTTTTTGTTTTTCTTTGCCCTTCAATTGACAATTCAACTATATAATTTATCCATATTTCAAAAATTTTTGAAAAAGGTAACGTTAATTGATTCAAAAAATACTAACATAAATTATCATAATATTAAATCTTAATTGTAGTTTATTTTATTTAATTTTTCATAATAAAAATATATAATATTTAATATAATAAAATTTAAGCTTAAAAATTACAAAAATTTAAATTTTTTAGTATTTATGTAATTATAATTATAATTAATTTTTAAAATAAATAATTTTATTTAAAATTAGTCAAATTTATATCAACAGGATCCTTTATCAAATTTTGAATAAAAAGAATAATAATGTTAATATGACTTTTATATAATTGTAATATAAGTTATAAATTTACTTACTAAATTTAGAATCAATTAAATTTTTTTATTTTTCTAAAAATATTTTAAATTTTTATTATTAATTAAAATACTATTTTTTCATTCTTTTCTCTATTTTTTAAATATGAACTAATCATGGGTTCTAGAACTAAAAAAATAAATTTTTAAGTAAAATAATAATAAATTCAGTACATGGCATAAATTTTTTATTTTCAATTTTGATAATAAAAATAATTTAATCAATTTTGAATAAAATTATGCATTTAAAGTTCTCAACATAATTATGAAATTGTATAAATATATAAATTTTTCATTATTAAATCTTAAATTTATCATATTAAATTACTAATCTGAAATATAACTAAAAACACTTCAAAATTACAAAATAAAATTTATAACAAATTAATTTTTATAAATATATGACATGTCATAAAAATTTTAAAAAATTGTATAAGCAAATTTATTTTCTTTCAATTTTAATAATTGATTTTATGTAATTAATTTTTTATATAATAATTAATTTTTTCTAATTTTTTATTTCAATTTTTCTAATATGACAGTCTTTTTATAATATAATGACATGTGGTAATATTGTATATAATTATTTGACAAATGATAAATAATTATTTAAAACTAATTATAAGACGGTAATTAATATTTTGTCATAAGGGATTATTATAATAATAAATTTTAAATAAATTAAATATTTTATTTTTATTAATTAATTAATTGAATAGTTAATTATTATTTTAATAAAAATTATTATCTAGTAAATAAAATAATAAAATAAATTTTTAAAATTTATAATTAAGTATGAAGATATTTATAATAAATGATTGTCTATTAATTCATATTTTAAATCTTGGATAGTACAATTTTAAAAGAAAGTTTATTAAATTTAAGTAAAATAATTTTTGATAATCAATTAAATAAATAATATTAAATATTTCATAATAAAAAATAAATTAACAAGTAATTATAAATTACATATGCATATAGGAGATAATTATGCAAAGTATTATCAACTAATTTATACCTTCAATTTTGTGCAGCATAGTTTTAAAAGAAAATTTGTTAAATTTGAACGACGTAATTTCTAAAAATCTATTACACTACTTGCTAGTTTTTTGTATACTCAGAATTTTGAACAATCAATTAAATTAATTTAAATTTTTCCTTCTTATTTAAAATTATTACTTTTTTGGTTTTATAGTTTCTCATTTAGAAGTTATTTATAATTTTTACTTTTTAGATTTTTTAATTTTTTGTTTAAAAATTTTTTAAATTTTTACTATTTAGATTTTTTTAATTTTTTATTTAGAAAGTCTTTTTATATGATAATTAATTTTTTAATTTTTTATTTAAAATTTTTTAATATAATAATTTTTTTATAACATAATATAAAACAATGAGACGTTATAATGTCATACACAATTATTTGACAAATGGCAAATAATTGTTTAAAACTAATTATGAGACTAAAATTAATAATATATATTAATCAAGTATCAAAAAGCTTAAGTTCAGTGAATATCATAATAAGTCTAACCTTATGAAATAATTTGCTTGTCTTGTTGTAGATTGTTGGATTTGTTGGTTTTGATGTTGTTTCTCCTTTTTTTTTATTTGTTATTGTAGTTGGTACAAGAGATGAGTGTTATTTGTTTTGCCTTACATGAAATGATGCTTTTTAGGATGGATTACGAGACCCGTGTGTGTGCGTATATCATGAATTTATACTTATATACTAAGTATATCAAGATTATAATACTTATTTTTATTATATTATCACTCATAACATAACTTTGTGTGTGTGTGTGCATATATATATATAAAATTAACATTTTTTTAGGAATTGACCAATTATGGAGCTAATTCTCTATTTGAGCAATGTTTACTTCTTCAAAATTTAGATCAACATTTGAAGAATAATCATGTAACAAAGAACTTGGAGCATTAGAAGTAGAAGGGGAGGAAGATGAAGAAGATAGAGAGGTTATATTTCTAAATAGTCTATTCATGTTGAATAACAAAGTCTAGGTATATTAGGTAAAGGGTCACTTTGTCCCTTGGACTTATAAGCAGAAGTTGTCATTGTCATCTCATATAAAATATTTAAAATAAGATATTAGCAGAAGTTGTCATAGTCTTCTTATGTAAAATATTTAAAATAAGATATTCACTTAAACCATCAATATTTTCATTCATAGATGCTTTCACCATCATATATGGATTGGACCATTTCTCTACGCTTCTTGAATTGAACATCTGGAGGAGTAGGTCTTTTGTAAAAATTTCTAGGAGTTGACAAATTCTTATGAAAAATTTTATTAACAGTAAAATTTTCTTGAAACTGTTCTTTTAATTCTTGAATTTCTTCTTCCTCACTTTTAGTGATAACATAAATTCCAGGTTGAGCAGTAGAATTGAAAGAGATATTGAAAGAATTTAATTTTTCTTGAATTTTTTGTAAAATTTTTATATTTGAAGATAATTTACAATCATCAGGTAATTGAGTAGGTTGAAAAAGAGGTTTAGCTAGGTCAATTATAGGATGATTGCCAGAAGGTGAGGGTTTGGAGGAATTTTGCAATTTTATCCTATCAAGTTGTGCAGCTATAGTGTGTAAAATATTATTTGTATAATTATTTTGAAATTGAACATTTTTTATGTCTCTTAAAGTGGGTTGTTTTAAATTATGATCAATAACATTAATCCTTTTTAAAAGGTGAACAAATAACTTCTCGATTTGAAAATTTATTTTAATTTCCTTAAGAGGCGGATGAACACTTGAAATAGTTTCTCCTAAGGTTTTAATCCAATTTTGAGAAACTCTTTCATTAATATTAATTACATTAAAAGGGAAATCAATTTCTTCTAGTTTACAATAAAAGGAAAACCAGATAAAATATGGAACATTACATTTAATAGAATTTAAAAAATTATAGTACTTATCTCTTAAATCATTTTTTTGACTTTCGTCAAAATGAGTAACAAATCAATTCCATTTTTCTTTATTATAATTTTCACTTAATTCTTTTCTTAAAAATTTTTTTATCAATAGTAAAAGATTTGGAAATCATGTTCATTATCGAAAATCTTTCCATTTGAGATGGAGATGAAGACATCCTACTTTGATCTGCAAGAGAATCAAGATTAACAGAAGACTCATCATTAGTTTTTCGATGTGATTCTTTATAAATAGGTCTAGGAACACTATTTGAAAATCAACCTGTTGAAGTGGTGAGGGTGAAGAAGACTCTCTAAAGGACTCATTTCTTTGAAAATTTTGGGCTAGAATAGCAATAGGAGTAAAAGTAGTATATGGGCTTCTAGGAAGTCTAGAAGTTGATCTTCTACTATTTTGAAATTCTAAAACATTTTGAACAGATGGAACAAATTGGATCTAGATAGATCCATCAGATCTTTCCCTTATATTGGATAAAGCTTGATCTAGTCTTTATGGGTTTGGCATTAAAAATATCTGCAAGATTTCATGTTTTAGCTTGGTTGAGTTCATGCCATGTAAGCTTTTTGGGAACATGAATCTTATTGTGTTGAGTGTTAGCCTCAAAAACCACAGTTTCATTTCTTAAAAATTTGCATTTAGATCTAGGATTTATAGTGGTAGTCATAACCTTATAGTAGACTCTGTAAATAATAGCAACAAATTTTGAATTTGAAGCAAAATTAATATTTTTCAATTTAATAGTCAAAGACAAGGTATCCAAAATTCTTCCATCAAAAAGAGAAATTAAAAAACTTGAATAACAATTAAAATATATTGGACCATTAGCAAGGTTAGACTCTACCATGGCCAATACTAAGTTTAAAAAGTTTTGACGTCTATTGGCCCTTGTGCACCAAAAAGGGGGGGTTGAATTGGTGGGAGATTAAAAATTTTGGAAAGGAAGGTTAGGTGTTACGAGAATTGAGAAGAAGTAGAAACAATAAAGACAATATATTTATAGTGGTTTGTGTGTTAACAAACCCTATGTCCACTTCTCAATTCTTCATGATTGGGTATTTCACTTAACTAAAATTGGTGTTTCTAAGCTCACACCTAACTTATACAATTTATGTTGTATGGCTCGCATATAACCCTTACAATTTGTGTTTCTAGGCTCACACAAAACCTCACCCAAGTGTTTTGGACAGACTTATACTTTAACCTTTACAAGAGTTTTAAAAACTTAGGCTAACTTTGGACCTGATTACAAAGGTGTTTAATGCTAACACCAAACAAGCAAGAATTCACAAAGAATAAGAAGTTATGAAGCAAATTTGCAAGAGTTTGGTTACAATAAATGAAATTCTCTTTCATTTACATCTGTTTAGTAGAGTATTTATAGGTAACATTCACCAAAGAGACGTTACTAAGAAACTATGCCTAAATCTCTACGGTAAGCTAGACAGATTTTGCATTAAAAGCCTGTCAAATAGAAGTCGCGATCGTGACCGGCATTTCGTGGTCACGATTTTTCAATTTACACTGAGAAACCCGAAATTACGGCAGAGAACCCAATTTTGTGTCTAACGATTAATTCATGTGTTAGTGTGCATTTGTGCTCCAAAAATTATAGTTATTATGTTCCTCTATTTAACAAAAAATCATGGTCGTGATTGATGTCCTTTTGAGGCGCGATTGAGACAGTGAATTTCTCTGTTTGGTGAGGAGAAAACACTATCTTTGGTTGCGGTGGTGACAAGTGTTCGCCCTCACAAATTTTGATATTCCAACGGTTACTTTGAACACTTTGCGTGTTGTGGTTACAAACTTGGTTCCCTTTTTGCAACTATGAAATTTGCGGTCTTAACATGGGACACAAACACCACCTTGAATTCCTCTATGTGATAGTTAAGTTTCCCTTGGCTAAATCGCAGTTGTGATTTTCTTTGTGAATTCTTCTGGCCTAACTTCATCCATCCTTTTAGCAAGGTCATAGTCGCGAATTATAGGTTCCTGACCACAAATTAGGATGTCTTCCTCAAAGTTAGAGATTTAGTCTTTCATCCAACTTCCAATGAAAACTAACTTATACACTATAAAAAACAACACTTAAACAAAATATTAGTACCTATCAATCTTCATTATTAAGATCAAAAGAGGCATTTGACTTAGGTTTAACCATCCTAGTCCAACATCTAGCATCTCTTAAACACAGGAACACGAGAATATCAAGGCTTAATCTAAACAATGGCTTAACAGCAACCTGAACCATGCCAAAATGAATAAACTTATATTTTCTCAATAATTTAAAATAGCATCTGGATAAAGTAATTGAATATTTTCATGTTCATGACTTAACAAAATAGTTTGCTTAGTTTGCTTAATATTATAATCAAACATAAAATCAAATGAACCAATCTTATAAATAAAATTAACATTTTTTTAGGAATCGATCAATTATAGAGCTGATTCTTTATTTGAGCAATGTTTACTTCTTCAAAATTTAGATCAGCATTTGAAGAATAATCCTCTAACAAAGAACTTACAGCATTAGAAGTAGAAGGGGAGGAAGATGAAGAAGATAGAGAGGTTATATTTCTAAATAGTCTGTTCATGTTGAATAACAAAGTCTGAGTATACTGAGTAAGTGTCTGTGGTATGATTGAGGGACCACCAAGTGGGACGACCTAACAACTACTAGTAAAACGGTTCACTGTAGAACTGGCTGACCAACACAATCATAACACAAATGTTACTCAAGAACATAACAAGCTCTTATACCAATATAACACAATGAAGCACACTACTAAAATAAATTTGTAGAAAAATAAACGTGATGCAATACAAGCTTTCTGGTGTACTAGATTCTTATACAAGGTAAGAACAAAGCATACTTAGTGATGCAATGAGATAATAAAATATATAAAGAAATAAGAAATAGAAAAAGATAATTTATTGTAGGGAAGAGATTTACAGTGCTAAAGGAAAGGCAAGAACAAGAGAGATTTATGCTTCTCTTTCCAAGTTCTGCTTCTCTCAATGAAAACACACATAATTGTAAAGTTACATGTTGAAATCCACGAACTTAAAAGAGTCTTAATTCTATAGTGGAATCTTAACAAATAAACATTAAAAGAAACTTAACACATGTCTATGAGTAGCAGACAGGAGACTCACTCATGGCAGACAAGGAAAAGTAAAATCTTAACATGTGGCAGGCAGGAACAGTTTGTCAGATTTTTAGGGGGCACCCCAGTAGGAAGCCAAAGTAATCATCTTCATTACTTTGTGCATAATCTAACTCCTCACTTTCTTCATTATCACTTAAGACCTCAAAAAGTGTTTTTAACAATAATTGCTTATATTATTTCTTATCTGAAGCAATATAAAGATTAGCTTGAATTTTACTTTTAGTAGATAGAAACTTCATATGCTTAACACTGGTGCTTAAAGCCATAGAACTTCTAGCTCTAAACTATTGAATAATTGAGTTTTTGTCTGCTTGACTATTCTTAAAATTAATTCACCATTTAACATTAAAATGTCACCAAAAAGTAGTAATCTCATGGTCTAGTTCCCATTCAAAGGGACAACTGCTCTAAACCATTAAATAATTGAGTTTTTGTCTGCTTGAATGTTCTTAAAATTAATCCACCATTTAACATTAAAATGTCGCCAAAGAGTAGTAATCTCATGGTCTAGTTCCCATTCAGAGGGACAATCTTGAGTAGTTTTGAAATTCCATGTTAAAATCCATGGTATTCCAAAACTTGAAGTAAACGATAATAAAAGGGTCTTGAGTAGTCTTTTTAATCATCTGTAAAAATTCATGAAAACCTTATTGAATCACCATTAGAGCCAAGGTATGGTGCCAACTGAAGTACCACCATTCTTGAACAATGCAGGGAAAGTAACATTTAAACCTTTATTAAAATAAAAAAAAAAACCATGAATGATTAAAAGGTCGAACCAAAAACACAAGGAACCAGACATCTTGATAATCAAGATAGGAGTAACAAGGAGGATTGAAGGGTTTGGAGAACTTTCTTGCTTCTATGAATGTTCTTCGAGTCCTTAGCTGACAAAACCTTCAAAATCTTACATTTAGAGTAAAAGATTTTACTTGATTCACTTTCATCCATAACATATATTCACAAAATATCCTAGGTTTGTTAGGATGTGAAGGAAAAAAGTAAAAATTGGGTTTGAACAATCTTTAGAGAGTAGTAAGAAAAGATTTTGCTATCATTTATGGTTTTAGATAACAGATTCTTAACATATGGGGCTTTTGATAATAGGAACAACTTTCTTTTTCTTATGTAAGAACCTGAGAAAAAAGAAGGGTTTTTCTTTCTTTTTATTTTTATTCTTCTTTTTGCTGGACGAGGGTTCAACTGAAGAAGAAGGATGAACAAGAGTAATAGGTGGTCTAAGTGCTGATGAAAAAATGGAAGTAACTCAAGGATCAAAATCTTCTTTTTTGGTGGTCATTTCAATTTCTTGGGTTAATATAGCAAAGCAATTGTGGGTCTGGATTGCCCTGCAAAAATTCCCTTGTTAAAAAATCAAGAAGAGAATTTGAAATACCTATAATATATTAATATCAAAATCAAAATTACTTAAAATAACTTGTCATATGGCAAAAACTTATTTTGAAATAAAATTCTTAGCATCCTTTTCCAAAATGTGTTTGGCTGCAAAACAGTCAATTCTTAAAAAAAAAATTTATTTACTAAATTATCTTCAAATTTAGTAATACATAAAACTATAGATAATAATTCAAAGAAGAAATTTTCAAAAAAAAAAAATTTAAGAAATCTAAGAAACCTTTTTTAAATGATCAATATTATAAATCTTCAAAACCCTCTTACTTTAAACCTTCTACTTCTCAACTTAAGGAGTTAAGACCTAAAGGAAAATGATTTTCTAGAAAGGAATCTATAGCTCCTGTCTGTTTTAAATGCAGAAGAGTCAGACATTTTAAGAATCAATATTTTATGAAAGATAAAATTAATGCTCTAAACATTTCGGATAAATTAAAAGAATAAATAATTAATTTACTTTTAAGCAATTCTTTTGAATCTAAAAGCACATATTTTAATGAAATTTTTGTTGTTCAAACTTCTAGTGAAGAGTTTTCCTCTGAAGAAGAAAAGGATTGCGAATGTGAAGGTCTTTATGTTTACAATCTCAAATCTATTAATGCTATCACAAAAGATACTTATTTGTTTTTCGATGGAATTGAAAAAATTGAAAATTCTGAAATTCAAAAAGAATATCTTTTGAAATTAAAAAAAAAATTGTTACTGATAAACCTGTTTTAAAATTTGAAAGATATAATGTTAATGGCATTTTTAAGAGATTTGATAAAAAGATTTATCCTCCAACTATTTTTGAACTATAGGAAAAATTAAAAATATTAAGAAGGATATTTTAGATTTAAAAACTGAAAATAGTTTGATTAAGCAAGAGATTTTAAAATATGATGTTTTAAATATAATTCAAAATCAAGTTTCTCAGCCCAATACCTCTTATCCTATCATTGAAAAAACTGAAGATATTCCCACTGAAAAGTTTTTAAACATCATTTCAAAGGCTAATTATAAAAAATGGATTGTGATTATTGATCTTGTTGTTAATAATGATTTTCATCTAAATACTAGTGCCATGATTGATTCTGGAGCAGATATGAACTGCATCCAAAAAGGTTTAATTCCAACTGCTTCTTATGAAAAAAACTACTGAAAGGCTTTATACCACTAATGGTAGAAAACTTAATGTTAATTATAAACTTTCTAATGCTAAGGTTTATTGTGATGGAGTTTGCTTTATATCACAATTTATTTTATCAAAAAACATTACTACTGGTGTTATTTTAGAAAATCCTTTTACTATTATTTATCCTTTTGACGTTAGTGAAAAGAGTATTACTAAAAATATTTTTGGAAAAAAAAATATGTTTCAAATTTATTCAACCAATTTCAGCTAGATAAATTAATCTTTTACAAGAATCATCTATTTATCTTGAAGTTAATTTTATTAATCAAAAGAAGAAACAAATAAATATCTTGTCAAAAGAAATAAAATTTTAAGAATTGAAGATAATCTTCAAAACACTTTTGTTCAAAAGAAAATTAAAAATGTTGAAGAACTTTTTCAAAAGAGTGTTTGTGCTGGTATCCCCAATGCTTTTGGAATAGAAAAAAACATATTGTTATTTTACTTTACGTCAAAAATTTTGACTAAAGGAATATTCCTACTTGAGCCATAGCTATTCATATGAATTAAAAATTACAGGTTCACTATCAAAAGGAGATTAAAAATCTTCTAGACAAAGGATTTATTAGAAAACCTTTATCCCCTTAGAGTTGTTCTACTTTCTATGTTAATAATGTTGCTAAGAAGGAACAAGGAGTTCCTAGGCTTGTAATTAATTAAACTACTTAACAAGATCTTAGAATGGATTAGGTATCCTATACCTAATAAAAGAGACATGTTAAAAAGACTTTATGATGCTAACATCTTTTCAAAATTTGATATGAAATCTGAGTTTTGGCAAATTCAGATTGAAGAATATGATAGATATAAAATTGGTTTCAATGTTCCTTTTGGTCACTTCGAATGGAATGTTGTGCCTTTTGGTTTTAAAAATGCTCCCTCGAAATTCCAACGAATCATGAATGATATTTTAAATGACTATAAAGAATTTTCAATAGTCTATATTAATGATGTGTTAATCTTTTCAAAAACCATTTATCAACATTTTTTACACTTGGAAAGGTTTCTCAAGGTTACTCAAGACAATGGCTTAGTAGTGTTTGCATAAAAAATGAAACTTTTCCAAACTAAAATAAGATTTTTAGGACATACTATTTTTCAAGGTACTATTAAGCCCATTGATAGGGCAATTGATTTTACTGATAAATTCTCTGATGAAATCAAAGATAAAAATTAATTGCAAAGATTTTTAGGATGTATTAATTATGTTGCTGATTTCTATAGGAACATTCATTTACTTTGTAAGCCTTTGTCAAGAAAAATCCCCTGCTTAGACTAAAAAACATACTAAAATTGTTAAGACCATCAAAAAAAATGTTTAAAACTTCCATGTTTATCCATCCCTCATCCAGATGCCTTTTTAATTATTGAAAATGACGACTCTGATAAAGGTTTTGGAGGTATTCTCAAATACAGACTCTCTAATTAAACCAATGGGTCGTTCGTCAGGTAACACTCGGGCTCTTGGAATGACACACAGAGAAAGTATTCTACAATTAAAAAAGAATTATTATATATAGTATATGCATTGCTAAATTTGAAGATGATTTAGTAAATAAAAGATATAAGAATTGACTGCTCTGCAGTTAAACACATTTTGGAAAAGGATGTTAAGAATTTTATTTCAAAACAAATTTTTGCCAGATGACAAGCTATTTTAAGTAAATTTGATTTTGATATTGAATATATTAAAGGTATTTCAAATTCTCTTCCCATTTTTTAAATAAGGGAATTTTTATAGGGCAATCCAGACCCACAACCGCTTTGCTCTATTAACCCAAGAAATTGAAATGACTACACCACAAAAAAAAAAAAAAGATTTAGGCCCTTGAGTTACTTCCATCTTTTTCATCAACACCTAGACCACCTATTACTCTTGTTCATCCTTCTTCTGCAGTTGAACCCTCGTCCAGCAAAAAGAAGAATAAAAATAAAAAGAAACAAAAACCCTTTCTTTTTTCTCAGGTTCTTACCCAATAAAAAGAAAGCTGCTCTTATTATCAAAAGCCTCATATGTTAAGAATTTGTTATCTAGAACCATAAATGATAGTAAAATCTTTTCTTGCTACTCTTTGAAGATTGTTCAAACCCATTTTTTACTTTTTTTCCTTCATAACCCAACAAACTAGCATATTTTATGAATATATCTTAGTGGATTCAAAATCTGCTGAAAATCAAACATGTTACGGATGAAAGTGAACCAAGTAAAATCTTTTACTCTAAATGTAAGATTTTGAAGGTTTTGTCAGCTAAGGACTTGAAGAACATTTGCGAAGAAAGAAAGTTCTCCAAGCCCTTTAATCCTCCTTGTT
This sequence comes from Omphalea diandra, assembly GCA_949677035.1. Classification (NCBI taxonomy): domain Eukaryota; kingdom Viridiplantae; phylum Streptophyta; class Magnoliopsida; order Malpighiales; family Euphorbiaceae; genus Omphalea; species Omphalea diandra. The sequence goes on along the minus strand of CATIWR010233384.1, from coordinate 15,748 downwards.
ACTCCTATCTTGATTATCAAGATGCTTCGTTCCTTGCCTTCCTGGTTTGACCTTTTAATCATTCATGGTTTTTTTGTTTTAATAAAGGTTTAAATGTTACTTTTCCTACATGGTTCTAAGAATGGTGGTTCTACTTCTATTGGCACCATACCTTGACTCTAATGATGGTTCAACAAGGTTTCCATGAATTTTTATAGATGATTAAAAAGACTACTCAAGACCCTTTACCATTTTTACTTCAAGTTTTGGAATACCATGGATTCTCACATAGATTGAAAACTACTAAGGATTGTCCCTCTAAATGGGAACTAGACCATGAGATTACTACTCTTTGGCAATATTTTAATGTTAAATGGTGGATTAATTTTAAGAACAGTCAAGTAGACAGAAACTCAGTTATTCAATGGTTTAGAGCTAGAAGTTTTGTGGCTTTAAGCACCACTATTGAGCACATGGAGTTTCTATCTACTAAAAGTAAAATTCAAGCTAATCTTTCTACCACTTCAGATAAGAAAGAATATAATCAATTACTGTTAAAAGCACTTTCTGAGGTCTCAAGTGATAACAAAGAAAATGAAGAGTCAAATTATGCCCAAAGTAATGAAGATGATTGCTTTGGCATCCAATTGCGGTCCCTCTAAAAATCTGACAAACTGCTCTTGTCTGCCACATGTTAAGATTTTACTTTTCCTTATCTGCCATAAGTGAGACTCTTGTCTACTATTAAGTTTCTTTAATGCTTATCTGTTAAGATTCCACTACAGAATTAAGACTCTCCTAAGTCTGTGGATTTCAAATGTTGTTAAGTCCATGTAACTCTATAAATATGTATGTTTTCATTAAGAGAAGCAAAACTTGAAAAGAGAAGCATAAATCGCTATTATTCTTGCCTTCCCTCTAGCACTGTAAATATCTTCCCTATAATAAATTATATTTTTCTATTTTTTATTTCTTTATGTATTTTATTATCTCATTGCATTATTAAGTACACTTTGTGCTTGCCTTGTATAAGGATTTGACACATCAAAAAGTTTGTATTGCATCACTTTTATTTTTCTTCAAATTTATTTTAGTAGTGTGTTTCGCTATGCTGTGTTGGTATCAGAGCATGTTGTATGCTTGAGTAACATTTGTGTTGTGATTGTGTTGGTTTGCTGGTTTTTGTATAACTATTTCTATCTCTTGCCTTTGTTTTTTTTTATGTTTTTGAGTGAGCTTTTTTTTTTTTTTTTGGCTTTTCTTAAAGTGATAGCCATTATATTAAAATTTATAGCATGCTACACTTTGATTATATATATATATATATATATATAATTTGCTTATCATAGTTTCTATTTCTTGCCTCTATTATTTATAATATAAGGATTGCCAATTTTTACCCCATTGTCTTAAAAGCTTTGGTTATTATCTTGTAATTTATTATATAATGTATATCGATTTATATATATTTATATTATTTATACATTTTATTAATTTAAACATATATAAAGATTATATATATATATATATATATATATTTATATATATATATAGATATATATATATATATATAATATGCTGACCATACTTTCTATTTCTTGGCTCTATTATTTATAATATAAGGATTGTCAATTTTTACCCCCTTATTTTAAAATCATTGGTTATTATCTTGTAATTTATAATATAATATATATCAATTTGTATATATTTACATTATTTATACATTTTATTAATTTAAACACATATAATGATTATATTTAAATGCTACATACACACACACACATACACACACACACACACACACACACACACACACACACACACACATATATATATATATATATATATATATATATATATATATATATGTATATATATTATACACTGATTATATTTGCAAGCTAATATTTTTTATTATATTTTCATTTACAAATATATTCTTTATAACTTTAAAACAATAAAAAAAATATAAAAAATATTGATTGTATAAATATATAAATATGCTATATATAAATGCTTTTATTTTTTATTCTCATTATTTATGGTTTAAGGATGCCCTTTTTTTCCTTTGTTTTTTCTTATACGGTGCTGTAGAGGTAGAATATTAGAATCAAAAGTGCAACTCTTGGGTGTGTTTGTTAAGAATAAATGACTTGGTTGAAGTGAACCAATTTGTATTCAAATTATGTTGAAGCTGCAAATGAATTGTTTACTTGGGCTAATAATTTCTTCCATTATATTTTGTGAAAAATATTAGTTTAGTTGTGAGGCTATTCATGTTAATTATATTAGCTCACTAAATGAAATGTAAAGAATGATAGCAAAAAGAAAATGGAAAAAAGTAGAGTGGACTAAGAATGACACATTGCTTTTAAAGATGAATTAAGTAGATTAGCCTAAGAATGACACATGGTTAGAATAATAAAATAATAGAGATGAAAGGACTTAGCTTTTTGTTGGAGCTTCTTTTTTTTTTTCCAGTTGCTCTTGTTTATACATTTTCTTGCATCTTTCACTTCCCACAAACTATGTGTATGCCTTTGTAGTATGACCTTAAGATTGTTACTACCATAAACATATATTATGTCAGGTAGACGTTGCATTTTGGTATACTTAAGTAAGCTGAATAGGAAATAAATGGGTTGTACCAAAAAAAGACATGGGTTGAACGATAGAATGATAACAGATTAAAAAACTTATCTTTTTCTCACTGTTGAACTTGGCAGTGGCTTTGTGTGATTTGCTAGCAACCTCTGTTTGTTGTATCCTGCATGTATTTAGTCATGATATGAGTCTAATGTTGTTGCCTTGAATGTATGTTATGTTAGTCACCTAGTTTTTAGTCCTGAAATTGTTTTAATTATGGGAAATTGTTAGTTATATTTGTACATTTACTTATATTTTATTTTTCAGTTGCCTTTGGTAGATTATTTTTCCTTGATTTTAATATGTTTCATTATTGTTGCTTTGTTGTACTTAAACCGTACTGTACATACCCTATTCCCTTTTCCTTCCTTTCCTTTTTCTAGGTACGAAAAATTTGAATGTTGGTTTCTACTTTGGCTATCCTACGAAAAATATTTTTTGATAAATTGTTAGGGAATTTGGCATGCAACAACCAAAATTTAGCTTTGAACAGGGTGGGGTTGGACTTTATCAATAAGGATTGCCTTTAACTATGAAGATGGTTTAAGTTCAAAATACATAATTGATTTGTGGTCAGATTGGCAAAATGACCTTAACGATGCCAAGGACTATGTCTATTATAGAGGTCTAGAAGAAATTTATCAAATATATAATTTGGAAATTGTTGATTATAATCACAGGTAAATAACAACTTATAGGGATGCATATAATTATACAATTGGTTATTGCCTGATAGCCATGGAAATGGTGGACAACTCTATCAGAATGATTGATCAAGCCCTAGCTGTGACTAATTCAGGGGCTTCAATGCGAGACAAATTATCTCAGTGTAATGAAATCTTATTTTGTCCTTGAATGAAGCACTAGAAACTCAGAACCAAGTTGTTGCCTTAGCCCTAACCCAGGTTCAATCCCTGTAACAATTTTACCAGGGTCTTAATGCACACACTCAATCTTTAAGACAGAAGATAAAGAAACCAATTCGATACCTAACCCCTGCCTAGATCATGAGTTTGGTTTAATGGTTTCTAGGCTTTTTTTGCAATAAGGGCTCAAGTTTATTTCCTTTTTTTTTTTTTTATTCATACTCTCATTTTGGCAATGTTGTATACTTGGTAGCACATTAGTTAAGGTTTTTTCTAACCTTATCCAGGGAGTTCTGGTAGAACTCCTTCCCCTTTCTTTCTAAAAACTACTAAGTTTGTTAAAGTCATTATGCTTTTAAATTGATATATGTTCTTTGTGTTTATTTTGTAATTTAATATTGCTAAATTGATTTGTACATCCCAACTAATTTTTTTACAAAGTGATTTATGGTCTATTGTTAAGTATTTTAATAAAATATAGCATGGTAATAATTGAATCAATATCTTTGAGCTAATCAAATACCAGAGAAAACAATAATTCATATTGTAAAATTATAGATACCTTTTCTCTATCTTAAAGGCTTATTTGATACATCTATTTTTTACTTGAAAGCTTTTGCTTGTTTGATCGATCAATCCCTAACTAGCCTTATGGTTGGATAGTTGTTGGTGACACACATAACAGATGGCCATATATCAAAAGCAACAAACTCAATTTTTCTAGCATAGATGGAGAATTGCTTGCCAAGTTCTTTGCCATCAATTCTTGTAGTGCAACCTATCTAATTTCCTTGTGCTTGATGCTTTCTCATCTCCCTCACTCATCTGTGAAAAAGGCCCAACACAACCTTTCTTGTTTTCCCTCTTTTCCCCTCCACATGACTTAGGTTGCATTTGTCTCTACGACTTGAGCGAATTGTTTACTACATAAATATCACAGTGTGGTTGCAAAATAATGAACGAGTGGGTTACGTAAATGCTAGATTAAAAAAGAAAGCTAGTCAACGGGGACAAGGTGTTGAAATGCATTAATTCTTAATGGAACCACCATTTGGAAAGATAACTTAAGAAATAAATGGTTTGTGGGCTTAGGGGTTAACGGTGTTTGGAATTAGGAAAGGAGGATGTTGTTAGTAGAGCATTTCTCGCCATCCAACATCTTATTTGGATTAGGAATAGGTGAAGGAGAAAGAAAGACAGGTTAGGCTGTGAGGCATTTTCCCATCTGTTGCTAATTAAAACACCGATTTAAATATGGGGCAAATGAACCGTTGGGATTAATTTCCTCTCATTTGGATGATTTGTTTTGTTACATGTTAGGATTTTTTGTGGTATGGTGCGAGAACTGTAGTTTCAATAAATGGGTTGAGTTGGTTTTTTTTTTTTGTTTTTTGTTTTTTTTTGTAAAACTTGAATTGCTTAGGTTGGTGTAATAGGCTTCGCTCCAACCAAATTGTCTAATTTGTTCCTCCTATTTAGTGTAGATTGCTCTTCACCTATGCCACGAGTGCCACTTTTCTTATTGCTATATAATTATGTAACTTTCTATAATTCAGCCATAGAATGAAACATTTTAAAAAAATTCCTTCCAAAAAATCTAATGTAGGAAAAATAGTTTGGAAAAAATATGCTCTTACTTCCAACTCTTAAATAACATTTTTCTGTAAAGAAAAAAATGTATAAATATTAAATAGGATTCTTTGAGACACATAAAATATATATTGTATAGATATTTTGAATATACCTAATTATTTAATATAAAATGGCTATATGAAAGGGAAACATTTCAATTTTTTTAAATCACTTCTATTAAACTATAAACCATCTATTATTTATTGTTTGGTATATTTTTATACCAAATAATTAATATAAACTTATTTAAAATTTAAAAAAAACTAGCTTTAAATAAATGTCTTTATTTTGAACGTTGTGTAATAAATGGATTTTTTCCCTAAATCTATCCTGCCAAATACTAAATTACCTATCCCTTACTTTATTATTTCCTATACCAAACAATTGACACAAGTCTATTTAAAATTTTTTAAAAAAAAACTATAAATAAACACTTGCAATTAGAACATATCTACTATGCACAATTTATCATGCAACGTTTTTTAATCCAAATATGAAACAATAAATGTCTAACAAAGATTGAAACGTATGTTTGATTTGATGTACACTTTGTCTTTTATTTGTTAATCTCAATGGCTATTTCTTTTTCTCTTGAAATTTTATCATCTTTTTTATTCTACTTTATAGTTATCATTTGATGTTTGTTGAGTATTGAGAAATTAGTGATTATTTTTTCTGATAAGTTGAATGATATATTTGTGTTTATAGTAGATTTATATTATACCTTTTGTTTGATGGTCTTAATAGACAATTTTTATTTTCAAAAATTTTTGTCAATTAGTTTGTTCCATTTTGTAGTTATTATTTGATATTTATTAAATGCCATGAATATATTATTTGTTTTTTTCCTAAGATTTCAGAGATTGGTTAATAATATAATTATTTTATTTTTGTTGTGCTTTGCACATCATAAAATAAAATATGTTATTAATTACAAGTATATTATTCTATCTTTTTATTAATATGCTTATTGTAATTATTTTGAATTATTTATTAAAAAAAGTTCAAATAGTCTCATGACTACCATACTTTCTTCCTATTTGCAGTACTTCATATAAATGTGGGCTTTATAAGTTCTTCTTTACTTTGCCTTAATCTAATATTTGTTTTATTAACATGCACTATTTGCAATAGTTCTTAACGAAAATTTTCCATATTACATATAAAATCATTGTTGCTTCCTCACATGTGATTTGCTTAACTTTTTTGTACAAAGCAATGACAATGGATTTTATTTAGGCGTACTCTAGTGTAATTATTCCATTAGTCCAAATGTTAAAGTGTTCATCCATTTCCATTTGCACACGTGATTTAGGTGGCTATAAGTACTTGTCCTCTTTCTACATTTTCTTATCTTCCATTACAAAAGTTTTTAAATGATGCCCTTATGGCAAATATCTTAATGCCACTTCATTTTTCTTATGATTGATTAGTTCTATGTATTTGAATTTACTTAAGCTTATTATGCCTATCAAAATAGCTATGGAACAATAATTACTTTTAATACCATGGACTTTACTATCGCTTAATCATCAGAAGGTATAATTCATACATTATGTGAATGTATAATCGATAAGATCCTTTGGTTTTATTTGTAGAACAGACTGTTAGATTTACTATTTGGTTAGATTCATTGTTTGAAATTACTGTCCATGATGCTCAAGCAAGCGACTCAAAGGATTTTAATTTTTTTCCTTAACCAAACTAGGAAGTGATCGAGGCTAACAACTTCTTGATTCCAATGAAGTAGGTTACCATTATTACCAGATGAGGATGCATTGGTTGATGCCCTATTGTTTGATGATGTCACTCACCCTGTTCAATCGTTTTCTATCTTTCACCATTCCTTTCAAATATTTGTGCCTTTTCCTTATTTCTTATTACAACATTTTAAGGCATTCCCAACCCTCTTAGCATAGAAGAACACGCTGGTCTGAGCAGCCTCTATTCATGAAGCATTCCCAGTGAAATGCCTGCACACACTTTTTTAAAATAGTTGTTCCCCCTTCCCTTTTTAGCCTCTATTTATATTGTTTAGGCATTTGCTTATTCATGCATGGCAATCTTTTTTTTTTTCTCCACTTTGGTTCATATCTAAGCAAATCGTTCATTGGATTTCTTGACCGTAAGTGCCCTTATTATGACACAAATTTGGCTTGTCGAATGCATTGTCATTAACAATGCAAATAGAAAATAAGCTATTTTTATTTTATGTTTTAAAAAAGGGAAAATCAAACTTTAACCCCTTCAGCCACCTCTTCAATGTTTAGTTGTTGGATTATGGATTGAGCCAAATTAGCATGCATTTCAGAAAATATATGGCTATATAATTCTATGTTTGCATTTACTTTGATGGGCGTAAAGATTGATTACATCATTAATAAAAAAAGTAGGACCCTATGTTTTTAAAATCAATGGATAAAATCACCATATAATTGGTTCTTTGTCACCAAGTAAGGTAGAATAGCCAAACTTTATGCAATCCTACATTTATGATACCACAAATGAGCTGCATAACATATTTTCTTTAATTAAAGAGTTGGAAAAAAATGAAATCTACTAATATAAACATCATAGAAGGTTTAATTTCCATGTTTCATGAACACAATCACATTGCACAATCATTTCGAATGGCTATAGACTGATTTAAGGAAAATGTCTTAATACCACTTAGGCTAAAATTGTTAGGCAGACAAGCAATAGATGGTTACCAATTTGCCACTCCTACATATGCGAAAATAGTTGCATTAATTATTAGTGATATAGGAATGTTTGATAAAGATCATGACATTATTATTGAATATAAAATAGGGAACTTAAAGTGAATAAGCTATTTTTATCCTTTTTTTTTTTATTTTTATGTCTATGCAATACTTAGTCATATTCCCTTATGGTTATCATATTGATATTCAATATGCGTATTATGACAAGGACGATCCAAATGCTAAAAAAGAAGTAAGCATGTGTGAATAATATGCATATTACGTCTAGCAATGATGAATACAAGGATAAATGTTATTATATAGTAGTCGCTTATTTCAACAATTTAATGTCATACATATATGCTTGAGTTGAAGAAGAACAATTTGATTATACAAACATAATTAGAAAAATCTTTGATCAATAATGTATTTTCAAATTTGCAAAGCTTATACCAAAGGAACATCTAACATTAATGAAATAGGCAAATCAGTAATATTGTCATCAACTCAAACTGGTAGTGCATGATGTATGCTCGAACATTACCATGATGTTATGACTATATGCAAATTATATGAACCTCTAGATTTATTTATTACATTTACATGGAACCCACAATGGCTTAAGATTCAAAACATGTTACACTTAATTCTTGAAAAAAGACCTGAAGATAGTGGCGGAGCCAAGACCCTAAGTTAGGGGGTGCAAAAGTTTACATACTAATTTTTTTTTATGATACAACATATAATTCAATTAAATAGTTGATACGCAAATAAATTTTTTTTTACAATATGCTTATTCTTTGAAAATATATTGATTATTATTAAATAAAATATTTATATTTTTTTGAAGAAAACATTTATATTTTGGCTAAGTACTTATAATATTTATTTATTTATTTATTTATTCTTTAAGTATATATATATTTTCAATTAATTAATTAAAACTCATCTAAATTTATATTTTTTCTTAACATCACTTAATTGTTCCCCACCTTTTTTTAGGGGGGAGCAAATGTTAAAAATGGTATAAATTTATAAACTATTATATACATTAGATGAATTTATATACTATTTTTTTTACGATACAATGCAAGATTCAATTAAATAGTTGACACACTAATAATTTTTTTTACAATATGCTTATTCTTTAAAACTATATTGATTATTAAACAAAGTATTTATATTTTTTTTGAAGAAAGTATAATATATATATTTTGGCTAAGTACTTATAATATATATTTATTTATTCTTTAAGTGTATATATTTTTCAATTATCTAATTAGAACTCATCTAAATTTATATTTTTTCTAACATCACTTACTTGCCCCCACTTTTTTTTTTCTTTTTTCAAGGGGAGCAAATGTTAAAAATAGTATAAATTTACATACTATTACTTACATTTTAAAAAGTTAAGGGGTGCAATTGTCCACCCTTAAGTGAAAGTGGCTCTGCCACTACCTAAAGATAATCTTGATATTATTAGCCATGTGTTCAAAATGAAAATTGCAGTAATGCTTAACGATTGTAAAAAGAACAAACACTTTGGTCAGATTGTTACTTCCTTTTATGCTGTTGAGTTCTAAAATAGAGGTCTGCCTCATATTCATTATTTACTTTGGCTATACAAAGATGATAGATTGTTGACAGTAGTGATTATCAATTCTTTTATTTTAGCATAGCTTCCATGGAAAACTCATGATCTGAAAGCATATTGTATTGTCTGAAAGTTCATGGTGCACGACCCATGCGGTGTTGACAATCTAGAAGAACCATGTATGAAACAAGGAAAATGCACTAAATTTTTTCTTTTTCAAACAATACATGGATTATACAACTCTTGATAAAAATGGTTTTCCACTGTACCACCAATGGAACATAGACAACTTTGTTGAAAAAAAGGTGTTAAACTAGATAATTGATTTGTTGTTCCTTATGATAAAGATCTAATGATTAAGTATGATGCGCTCATAAATGTTAAATTTTCTTTGATGTCTTCATGGACCAAATATCTATTTAAATATTTGAATAAAGGTACAAACAAAATTTGTGTTGTTATACAAGCAAATGCAACATATGCAAGAACATTGAGACTAACAAAAATAAAACTATTGTTGAAATCCAGACATATCTAGATTATCAATATATATCACCATGCAAAGCAATATGACATTTATTTGAATTTCTTATACATGGAAGAAAACCAACTGTTGAAAGACTTCTTGTACACCTACCTCTAAAATATAATGCAACCAAATCAAACTCTAGGCTTTATAGTACATAACCCGAATGCAAATAAAACAATGTTAACTAAATGGATGAAAACTAATAAAATTGATGAAAATGCTTGCAATTTAACATTTTCAGAGTTTCTAACATGGTGGATCTGAAATAATAAAGATAAAATCTAAACCAAACATAAAAAAAATATTACATCAGTCGTATTATGTATGTTCACCTTAATGTTTATGAACTTTATTATTTGCAAATGCTTTTAAATATTGTTAAGGACCCTATAAGTTATGACAACATTAAAATGTTAATAATATTAAATATTCCACTTATCGAAAAACATGCACTGCATATGGATTACTAGGTAAAGATAATGATTGGATCAAATCTATAAATGAGGCATCTTTATAGGCATCGCATGGACAACTGCAAAGACTATTTGCAACCATTATTATATTTTGTGAAGTTGATTAACCCCTTATGGCTTTTATACATGCTTTGGGAATCTTTTGCAGACGATATTCATCTATCAATTCATTTAACATTTAATGTCCCTAAATCATGTGATCATTTAAGAAATCAAGTATTACACAAATTAGAAGAAAATTTTAAGAAGAATTCAACCTCATTAAAAGAACACGTTTTACAATTATTGAATATATTACAATATATAGACATAAGCAATTGGATCTTATTGGAAAAGCTTAATTATGATGTGACACAGTTGGAGGCATTGTATGCCCAAATGGTACAAATACTAAATGAAAAGCAGCGACAAATTTATGACATTATGATTAACACAGTTCTTTCCAATTTGGATGGAGCATTTTTTGTTTTTGGCCATGGAGGTATTGGAAAAACATATTTGTATGAGACTATCATTTCAAACTTCGTTCATAAGGCAAAATTGTTTTAGTTGTAGCATCTTCAAGAATTGCATCACTATTACTAATGGGGGTCGTACAACTCATTCAAGGTTTAAAATCTCTATCATAGATTGTTCAATCTACAATATCAAGAAAGGGGCACAACTAGCAACATTACTAAATGAGCATCACTTATTATTTGGAACAAAGTACTGATGAGCCACAAACATTATTTTGTAGTTGTTGACAAATCGCTTTGAGATATATTGAGCTTATCGAATTGTGATAAGTCAAAAATGCAATTTGGAGGCATTCCCATCCTGCTTAGTAGAGACTTTTGACAAATCCTTCTTGTTGTTAACAAAGGCTCCAAAGAAGAGATAATGAATGGTTATATAACAAGAACATATTTATACAAGTATTGCATCTAAGGAAAAATATGCTTCTTCAAAGCAATTCAAATGGCGTGGCCACAAATGTTAGCCAAAGTTTTACTGAATGGCTTATCTTTTTCGATGATGGCTCAGTTAATGGGATCTCGATTTGTGCATATGATGACAAAAATAATTGGATTTAGATTCCATTTGATTTAATTTTACCAGAATGTGATGATCCAATTAATGCTATTATAAGCTCAGTCTATAGTGAACTTCTAAGCAGTATAAAAACATTAAATATTTAAGTCAGCGTTTAATAATTACCATAAACAATGATATTATAGACATTATTACTACCATGATATTGGATTTGTTGTCTTAACAATCTAAAAGTTATTATAGCTTTGACTTAATTTGTAAGACCTGTGCATATGTCGATGAATTGCAAACACTTTATCCAGTTGAGTAGTTGAATTCCTTAGAGTTCAATAGATTTCCAACACAAGAATTAAAACTTAAACAATATACTTTGATTATGCTTATGTGCAATATTAAGCCAAGCATTAGACTTTGTAATGGCACAAAGTTATTAATCAATGGATTAGGCAATTAGGTCATTAATGCCATAATAATCTCAAGAATACATGTAGGTACTAAAGTCCTCATATCGTGCATCATCCTATTAATGTCTAAGAAAAATGGTCTTTCATTCTTAAACGTAGACAATTTTCTGTTAAAGTGTATTATTGTATGACAATAAATAAGAGCCAAGGTCAAACGTAAAGCATATTAACTTATATCTACACTAATCTATTTTTAGCCATGACCAATTGTATGTAGCACTTTCACAAGTTATATTAGGATGGGATTATATTTATTATACATCAAGCTAACCCCTCTAAAGGCCCTATGCATCTAACGTTTACAAAAAATGTTGTTTACACGAAAATATTTGTTGATATAACTAATTGATGTCCATACATAACCATTTATATATTATATATTATATACACATTTTCATCTCTTTTTTAAACACGATGTTTTGTATATTAGCAGGGATGTCATATACTCCTGCATCACTGATTAAGGATATTAAAAATGCAAAAATTAAAGCATGAATTACTAGAGCTTGGGATTTTTATAGTCATTTCAACCTCAATAAGCTTTTCAATTTTGACTTCCTTCTCATCGATAATGAGGTTATATTGTTTAACTCACTCACTAACAAAAGCCATTAAAAATATAATTTATCCATGTTTGATTTTACATGGTCTAACATTTTTTTTTTCTTATCTTGAAGGGTACAACAATTCAAACTGAAGCACCTCGATTCAATACTTTACTAATTGAAGGAAAAATATACCATATTTTTGGCTTTGAGGTATTGGAATCAAAGAAGAACTACAGAATTAGCAACCACCTATGTCGAATAAAGTTGTCATATAATACATTTATTAAGAAAATTAATATTGATGATGGAACAGTTCCTTTTGACAAATTTTCATTCATTGAATTCTCTAATGTTATTGCTCGAGCTAGAGATGATACCTTATTAGTTAGTAATGATAACAAATTTATTATGTTTTCAATGTTATTTCCTTGAATAATGGAAATTACAGACTCTAATCCAATTATCAAGTTTAATCTAAATTTCATTGGTCAAGTGATTTCAGTGGGATGCGTTGAAACTATCTTATTGACAAACTGAACTTCAAAGAAGCAGAACATCAAATTATTGAATAAGAAGTGAGCTTTTTAAACAAAACATCATTCCATAAAACATTTGTTCATCGAATGATTTCCTTTAGCTAACCCATTTGCTATGTTTGTTATGTAGCCATGAGGAATTGGACATTACATTATGAGGAAATATTGTTATTGAATTCCTATAAGATGAGGTCTTTGTAGAAGAGGACGATGGACATGTCATTCTTGCATTCATCACTATGTCAGTCAAGTCATACAATGGTACTTTCTACATTCGCTTTGTACTCATTTAAAAAATAGGATGAAAATGATTATATGTTAACATATTTGGTAACTCTATTTATTGTAGACTCAGTCAACCCAAATGGACTTTGGCCATGCGAATCTTCATTATCCCTGATATACTTAGCATAGTCACCTTCCATGATAGGTTAGTTCCCCTAGCATAGACTTGTTATGCACTGCAATCATACAAACTAATTTATTTTGCTTATGTTACTCTCATAGTCTCAAAGACCCTTTATGATAAAATTGAGTGAGTTATGCCTCTTGTGCCATATTTTTGGACTTGAAAGAAGAAAAATGTCATATCCACAAAACAATTACAGAGTTTTTTGAATTATACGTCCATTCTAACAACATCTGCTCATTGATTTTCTTTGTCATCAGTGTGTTTTCACCAACCATTCATATGACATTTATTTACATTTACTATTCATATGTCACCTCAAAATGTATTATAGGACATAAAGTTTACATGCATTACAAAAATCAAAAGTATTAATGCATCAGTTGGGTAGTGATACAAGGCCTACCCCATTTGTAAAAGTAGTACTTGCAATCACGACGATACTATTTGGTGCAATGGGAAATGTGATCTACTTAAAAAAGTTCCAACTCATTGGTGAGCTCCACTTACCTTTAACCTATGCAAAGAATTTTTACATTTCTAGATTTTTTTTTTCATGTCCCTCATTGATACTTTTATGTCCAAATAGGTACAAATTAGATCTACGTTTTGAAGATAGAACCAGCGTTGCTTCTTTTTTGTGTTTAGTCACTTAGTAACTGAGCTTACTGGCGTTCCAACTGCTAGTTTGATCCATAATTTAAAAGAATGCAACTCGATTTCTTCCTTTTTCACATATATATACAAGTTAACAAAGATTTTTCAAGTTGTGATAAACTTAAAAGTCGACATAACATATAAGACTAAATTTAGTATTAGTAAGATTTTTTAAGCCAACGAGTATATTCAATCTTCTCTGACCTTGTTTTACCCCTCACCCCAACAATCATCAGTTTTTTGATCTCTTTATTGGCAAAAATGAAGAAAACACATGCCTGACAAAGCATAAGTTTTTCGTCATCATCATAATAGGGTTCATCATCAGCGTCATTATCTCTTGCTTCCATAAAGGACACTTTGCCAAGTACACATGTTGATGATTGCACCTCTTTAGCAATAGGGTCCCCTCTTAAAAGCCCACATACAATGTATAACAATTGCTAACTAAACTTATGTTCTATCATATTCTTATTTCCTATTTAAACTTACTAATAACTTTATGCTTCTCCCTTCCTTCAGTGAAAATTCTCCTTCCATTGTTCACAACTGAACATTGCGTCATCCTTGACTTCTCACAATTCCCACACATTACTTTTACTTTTCACTAACAATGATGTTTGTAATAACTATACTATCTTTTGTTATCAATGCATGGATTGCTTTCCTTCCTCTCTTTGTATATACTTCTTTAACTATTCCTCCTATTGTCATTTATAATTTCTATATTATCTTCTAAACATGACATTTTATAGTTGTTGGTATTTTTTGCCCGCACCTAGTATAAAGCCGAAAAAAAGATAAAACAATTCTCTTTGTTTGACACATCACCATTTTGAAAGCCTCTTTATAGATACATCACCACACTATGTTTCTAATTTTGTAAAAAATTTATTTTTTTATCATGTATTAATGACAACTAATATTGAAATAATTATGAAACATTTAATTTTTACATTTATTATTAGATCAAGTATGATATATTTAATGTTAGTATTAATTATTAATTTATATATGAAATAAATACTAATTCTAATAGATAACATAAAAGAATATTTCATTTATGAGAAGTAATTTTTGAGAATCACTTTAAAAATAATTATAAATATTTTTTAATTTTCAAAATAAAATTCAATTAGTTGAAATCTATTATATATAATAAAGTTGAGATAAACTCTCATCTACAAATTAACATATGATTTTTTTCTCATTTAGATATTTCTTTATACAACTTAAAATATTCTTACAATTGTTTATATAAAACTGTGCTAATATAATTAATTTAAATTTAATTTGAATATAGATAAATTTCAATTTGAAGCATAAAATAAAATTTTATTATCAAAATTTTAGTAATAATGATTAAAAATAATTATTAAAAAATATCTTCAATAACAAAATTATAAAGAATAATAAGACAAAATTAACACAAAATACAATCCACAATCAATTATTAAAACTTAAGAATCAAGAAAAAAATAAAAATTATTAAAATATAGTTAAAATTTTTTTTATGAAATTTTTTATATAATAAAAACTAAAGTCATTATATATATATATATATATATATATATATATATATATATATATATATATATATATATATGTGAGAAAAATTATGTATGTATCAATTTAACTATATATTTTTTATAGAAAATAAAAATTTATTTGTATATGT
>CATIWR010233376.1:0-13043 GCA_949677035.1 Omphalea diandra | reverse complement strand
TTATTTTTATTTATTATAAATTTTTAAAAAAAAAAAATAAAATATTTACAGAACACAATATATATATATATATATATATATATATATATATATATATATATATATATATATATATAATTTTAAGAAAAATAACTCTCTCTTATGAATAATTCATGGCTCATTGAAGCTTCAATAAATTAACAATTTTTTTGAATATTGTAATGATAATTAATAGAAATAAAAACACTTTCATTTTTATCCACGTGGTATATGTTAATGCATGGTATACATAAGAGTGTGCTATTTATTATAATCATTAATAATATGTTTTAAAACATGCATGAATATAAAATTTATGTCATGTTTCACCATTTCACCGTTTAGGACTAAGAATTTAAGAGAGAGACACGTGTGCAACACAACCGAAACATAGATCAATAACCATTTTTACCTATAAATTTATGTGTTTAAAGTAATTTTATCTTTCACGTTTTGTTTGAAATTCTCTTGCTCCTGAATTTATCTATGTAAAACAATTTTATCTCTCACATTTTATTTGAAACTCTTTTGCTCCTAGTATTAATATAATATGACATATTTGTCATTATTAAAAATAGTGTTAATTAGACCTATAAATCTCTATTACATGATAATTAATTTAACTGACATGAATATAAATGACTTAAATCAAAAGGACATGAAAAACTGAATAGAGAGGAGGAATTTTTTACAGCTAAAATTATAATATGATTGAGTTATATTAACGTTATGAGTGAAAGAATTTTAAACAAAACACGGGTGACAACATTACTTCAAACAAATAAATTTAGGGGTAAAAAAACTTCAAACAAAATGTGAAGGATAAAATTATTTCAAATACATAAACTTTGGGATAAAAATGGTCATTAATCCACCAAAACTTTGACTTGATGAGTATATATGTCACTAACAAGTTTTCGATTTTGCCGGTTTTGCTTTAAAAAAAAAAAAAGTGTTTAGATCCTTGATTCAATTGATCTACTAAAAAATTTAACTAATACCATTTTTATATTTTACTTAATTTTTTGATAAAACATACATTATGCAAAAGTTCTTGTTTCTTAAGAATATGTGCAGAAAAAAATGTTCGAGTTAAATGTATCAATAGCACGCGTTGCTTTTGTTGGACTAAGTTGGTCAAACCTAGATTGAAGGTCTCTTTTGATATTGACAATGTAGGTTGATAAGTTCTAATGTTATTTTTAAGTGTTAATTTTGCAGTTTTGAAGATAGGTTTGCATTGGAAATTGAATGAGAGTCTAAATCTCAAACTTTGTGAAAGGACATTTAATTCGCGACTGTGACATTGCAAAAGAAAAGGATGAACTTGAACCAGTCAAATTTACGGAGGAAATCATAGCCGCGACCTTGCCTAAAAAGACATCATGATCAGACAAACGAATTCGAGGTGTCATCGCATTGGCAATCATGATTTCGACTTTTATAGTCACTTGGAGGGAGTTGAGTCCACAACCAGAGTCTGCAGGAGTCTAAGAAAACCATTGGCATACCAAAATTTACGAGGTGAAACATCCTTCTTGATCGCAACCTGCTGAATCATTCTCTCCTCATCAAACAAAAAAATTTGTGATCTTAGTTACGCTTAAGAGAAAATTAAATCACGACCACAACTTTGGTTATTTGAAGAACACAACAACTATTTTCTCCTAGAAGACCAACAATATCATGCTATGTGGACTAGCCGTTAGATACAAACGAGATTCTCTACCACGATTTTAACCTTTTTAGGGTAAAATGGAAAATCGCTATCGCGACTTAACGGTCATGACTGCGAAATCATCTGACAGACATTAAATTCAAAATCTACCTAGTTTGTCTTAGAGATTTAGACATAGTTCTTTAGTAACGTCTCTTTGGTGGTTAAGTTTATAAATACTCCACCAAACAAACATGAATGAAAAAGAATATCATTGAATATAGCCAAACTCTTTCAATTTTGCTTCTCAACCTTTTATTCTTTATATGTGAGATAATATTGTTGGATGTAAGCATTAAACACCATTGTAATTGGGTTTGAGACTTAGCCTAGTTGTCAAAACTCTTGTAATATAGCCAAACTCTTGCAATTTTGCTTCTCAACCTTTTATTCTTTGTATGTGAGATAATATTGTTGGATGTAAGCATTAAACACCATTGTAATTGGGTTTGAGACTTAGTCTAGTTGTCAAAACTCTTGTAATAGGTTTTGTGTGAGCCTTTAGAAAAACACTAAAGAAAGCTTTTTTTGTGTGAGCCTTAAAACAAAAGTTGTAAGGTTATGTGTGAGCCATTAAAACACAAAGTGTACAAGTTTGGTGTGAGCTTGAAAACACCATTTAGAGTTAGTAGAACAACCAATTGTGAAAAATTGAGGATTGGATGTAGGGTTTATTAACACCCGAACTACTATAAAAACATTGTGTGCTCTTTCATTCTTTTTCTCTTTCAATCTCCCAAATTCATTATCTTCCTTCTAAATATTTTAAATTCTTATTAATTCAACCCTCCTTTCTTGGTGCTCAAGGACCAACAAGTGGTATCAGAACTAAGTTCTCATTAAAACTCTTAATTGAGTGAGCAAAGACACATGACACAAGAAGGAATCCACACTTATCTCAAGCCATACTTTGATGAATCCGACTATACGCATTAGAATTATAGGATAAAGATATATTTGGATAATGATGTGGTGAACCTCTGGGACATTGTGGCAAAAGAATGGAAGCCTCCTACTAATGTGGTTGATGGAAGTGAAGAGTTAATCACAAGGGAAGAATGGGTGGAAGCTCATAGAAGATCAAATGGAAGAAACAAAAGGGTAATGACAATCCTTCTTAGTTCTTATCAATGGAAGAAATAGGAAGAGTTCAACATTGCCTCATAGCCCATGGAATTTGAAAAGCTTTAGAGAATTACCATGAAGATACATCCTTGGTGAAATCCAACAGATTAGAGATGTCTATGACATAATGAGAGTTATTTATGATGAAAGACAACAAAAACATCACCGATATGATGAATAGACTTTTATCCATCGTCACCAATATGAAGAAATTCAAATGAATACTCACCAATCATAAGGTAAATACCAAAAATACTTAAATCTTTACCCCTTGAAAAGTTTGGTATTAGGGTATATAGCATACAAGATTTAAATCCATAAACTATAAAAGTGCCAACATATGTCCTCATAGGCAAACTTCTCACTCATGAGCTAGCCTTGAAAAAGGATGAGGAGATGAAGAAGATGAGAGGGCAATGAGACAAGAATGACAAAACAAAGAAGAAGACTTTAGCTCTCAAGTCCTTATCCAAAGACAAAAAAGTAGAAGTTGTCTTAAGTGATGATGATAGTGAAAGAAAAGGATGAGTTAATTATGCTTTATAGAAGAACCAAGTAGCTGATAAGAAGAAGAAATGATAGAAGAAACTTCAAGAAAGCATCTCCAAACTTCAAAGAAAAAAAAGAGTGAAGTAACATGTTATGAGTGTGGCAAGTAAGGTCACATCAAGTATGATTGCCCAAAGCTGAAAAAAGAAGAAGAAAAAGGGACAAAGAAAAGAAGAAAAGCTTCAAAGCTACTTGGGATGACAACTCAAGTGAGGAGGATGAAGATGAGAAAGTGGCAGATCTATATTTCATGGCACAAGATGACTCTTCTAATAAGGTAAGTTCTTCACCCCATTTGTGTGAAAACTATGATGCATTAGATAATATGGTTGACGAGCTCTTAGAAGCTCTTACCTTGAGATGTGACAAATATAAGTCATAAATGAAAACTTACAAAAAGAAATATTTAAAATTGGAAAATGAGTTTAACTCATTAAATGAACTTGTAAGTGAATTGAGGACTTCAAATAAAGAACTCAAAAAATCAGGAGAAAGTCTTACTAAGTCTTCCTCCTCTTTAAATTCCTTGAAAAAGGAAAATGATATCTTAAAGGGAGAGGTAATTGAGCTTAGAAATTCCATTTCTAAGTTTCACAAAGGAAAAAAAGTTTTAAATACATTAATAGTTTCTCAAAGACCTCCCTTAATAAGACATGGTCTTGGGTTCAATAAAACCTCTTTTTCATCTACACCCCCTTTCACAACCTTTATTAGAACTTCAACTCCTCAAACATCTAGTATTGAGGTAGTTGGAAGGAAGAGTGCTCATATTACTAACCCACTAATGCCCAAGGGTAAGGGAAAGACACATTAAGGCTCAATGCTTAAGCCCAAAAAAAGCTAATCATGCATACATCTACTCTAAAAAGTGTGTTGACCCCAATACACACAAAAAATTCTCTTCTACTCCAAATCATTCATGCACATTATAGTATGAGAAGACATCCTACTCATACTAAAGCCATGCATAGGAGAAAGACTTATAAGGCTAAACTCTAATGTCATTATTGCATGAAGTTTGGTCATATAAACATCTTTTGTTACATTAAAAAGGCTCACCTCAAACTAGAAAACCTTTAAAGACTTAACCTCCAAGGACCCAAATATGCCTGGGTACCTAAACAAAAGTGATTTGCTTGTGTAGGATTGTATGACAACCACCAATGATGATAATGATTGGCATGTGGATAGTGGATGTTCAAAGCATATGATATGCAATAAGAAGCTATTCATAGCCATAAAAGAGAAAGAAAATGGTAATATCACATTTGGGAATAATGTTAAGGGTAAGGTAATTGGCATTAGAATAATTGGTAAGAATGGTTGTTCACTTATTGAAAATATTCTTTTAGTAGATGGTTTACAATATAATTTACTTAGTGTAAGTCAATTATGTGATAAGGGTAACAAAGTCACCTTTAACCTTAAAGAGTGTCGAGTTACCTCTTTGGTAAATAAAAGGGCAATCTTTAAGGATGAAAGAAGGGGAAATACCTATTTAATTGACTTAGATAATTTGACTAACTAATTTTTCAAGTGTTTTATGTCCCTGAGCAATAAGGCTTGGCTTCGGGATATAAGACTTAGTCATGCTAGCATGGAGCTCCTACAAAGCTTATCAAAATGACAGTTAGTGGAAGATCTTTCCAAGCTAAAATTCTCAAAGGACAAGACATATGAACCATGACAAATGGGGAAACAATATCTATCTTCATTCAAAGCTAAAAATGTTATAAGTACATTGAGATCACTTCAACTTATCCATATGAACTTGTTTGGACCTACTAGGAGTGCTAGTTTAGGTGGAAAGTATTGTGCATTTGTCCTAGTTGATGATTACTCTAGGTTTACTGGGGTATTCTTTCTAGCCTATAAGAATGACACTTTTGATGCTTTTAAAAGTTTTACAAAAAGAGTTCAAAATGAAAAAGGTTACTTCATTTCTTCTATAAGGAGTGACTAAAGAAAGGAATTTCAAAATGAATCTTTTGAAACTTATTGCAAATAAAATGAGATTCCTCATAACTTTTTAACTCCTAGAACACCACAATAAAATAGTGTTGTAGAGAGAAAAATGTAACACTAGTAGAGATGGCTAGAACCATGCTCAATGAGTATTTTTTGCCTAATTACTTTTGGGTCGAGCCATCAATACTTCTTGTTATGTTGCTAATCATGTTTTTGAAAGACTCATTCTCAATAAAACCTCTTATGAGCTTTGGAATGGTAGAAAACCTAAGTTATCATACCTAAAACTTTTTGAATGCAAATGCTACACTTAAATACCAAGGACAACCTTGAAAATTTTGATTTTAAGACAAATGAAGGTATTTTTCACCTTTAGTAAAACCTATAGAGTATTCAATAAAAGTACTATGGTTGTTGAGGAGTCAATGAATATTATGTTTGATGAATTTAGTAAATTTGATTTTAGGAAAGGTTCTCTTGTTAAAAATCTTACAGGTGACTTTGAAAAATTAGAGTTAGAGTCAATGTCAAGAGAAATGGTTATAAACCGTGATGAAGACAAGTCATCAAAAGAAGAAAAGGAATTCTAACCATAATAAGCAAAAATTCTAGCTCAAGATCTTCCCAAGGATTGGAGATTCTCTAAACATCACCCAAAGGATCTAAGTATTGGTGATGCATCCAATGAAGTAAGTACTATATCTCAACTTTGTGTATTAAACAACAATCTTGCATTTATTTCTTAGTTTGAGCCAAAATCAATTGATAAGGCTCTTGATGATGAGAGCTGGGCGATTGCCATACAAGGGAAACTCAACTAATTTGAGAGAAATACAGTTTGGGAACTTATTCCTAGGCCTAAGGAACACTCTGTTATAGGATGCAAATGGGTGTTTAGGAAGAAGTTAGATGAGTAAGATTTCATTACTAGGAACAAAGCTAAATTAGTTAGAAAGGGGTACAACCAAAAGAAAGACATTGATTATGATGAAATCTATGCCCCCGTAGCAAGATTATAAGCTATTAGGATTCTCTTAGCTTATGCATGTCACATGAACTTTAAACTTTTCAAATTGATGTTAAAAGTGCATTTTTAAATGGTCTAATTGAGAAGCAAGTTTATTTTGAACAACCTCTTGGTTTTGAATCTCACATTTTTCTAAATCATGTTTGTAAACTAACTAAAGCCTTATATGGTTTGAAACAAGCTCTAAGAGCTTATTACGAAAGGCTTAGCTCATTTCTTTTACAAAATAATTTTGAGAAATGAAAGGTTGATGCTACTTTATTTGTCAAAAAGTATAATAAAGACACATTCATTGTACAAATATATGTTGATAATATTATATTTGGTGCTACTAATGAATCTCTTTGTAACGATTTTGCTAAGTGTATGCCTAAAAAATTTAAAAAGAGCATGATAGGAGAGCTCAAATTCTTTCTTAGCCTACAAATCAAGCAAACTAAAGAGGGCATCTTCATTAACCAAGCCAAGTACACAAAGGATCTACTCAAGAATTTGACATGGATCGATGTAAAGCAAAGACACCAATAAGTGCTACCATCAAATTAGACAAAGATGAATCGAGTAAGTCTATGGATGAAAATAGATATAGAGGTATGATTAGTTCTCTACTTTATCTCATTGCCTCTAAACCCGATATCATGTTTAGTGTATGATGTATGTTAGGTTTCAATCATGCCCTAAAGAATCACATCTTAATGTTGTTAAAAGGATAAATATTTACATGGTACATTGCACTTAGGTTTATGGTATCTTAGGAATTCATCTTTTAATCTTTTAGGATATTCGAAAGCATATTATGTTGATAGCTTATTAGATAGAAAAAACACTTATGGAACTTGCCAATTTATAGGAGAATGCTTAGTTTCTTGGTTTACTAAGAAACAAGTTTCAGTTGTATTATCCACCGCTGAAGTACAATATGTAGCGGCAGGTTATTGTTGCATCCAAGTTCTTTGGATGAAATAATAGCTTAAGGATTTAGCAAAATTGTTGTTCACATTCCCATCAAATGTGACAACACAAGTGTGATAAATCTTTCAAAGAATCTCATCCAACACTCTAAGAGCAAACACATAGATATTAGACATCACTTTCTTAGAGATCATGTCCAAAATGATGATGTAGTGTTAGAGTTTATTGACACCAATCATCAACTTGCGGATATTTTCACTAAATTTCTTAATGAAGAAAGAATGAAATTCATTAACAGGGATCTAGGAATGCTTAATAGAAGCTCCCTAGGGTGAAAATTAGATCTCATAGGATGTTCTTTATTTTAGTTTGTTATTTTAAGTGAATGAATGATGTGTTTGATAGATGTGCACTTTAATACTTTAGATGTCTTAATTCTTTATGCAAATATGTCTCTCTATGCCAATTTTCATGAATTAATCATCATTACATTAAGTAGATCACAATTAGAAAAGACAATTCTTATCTCTTCCTCGTTTCTCTCTTTGCCTCGTAATTTGCGATAACTATTTTACTTTTGCAGTTGCAATTTACAGGGACTTATCAACTTTCTGTCATATGTCTAATTAGCGGTCGCGACTTTAATTCTCTAGCACGAATTTTTTTAAAATTCAAAAGTTTTGACCGTTGCTTCCTTCAGTTTCCAATAAATTCTTATCCGTTACTCAAATATTTTGTAATTAGCAGTTGCGACTTAAGGTTTGCGATCGCGAATTAGAGTAACTGCCTGACATTAATTGATTCGACTGTTAACCATTGACACCCTCTCATTTAATGTAAATTTTACTGTTTATTATCGTTTTCATTAGATTTTTTTTTTACTTATTTAAGCCTCTCAAACACCCCTTCATTTCACTTTTACCTATTCTCTTCATCTATCTTCTGTTTCTTCTCTCAAACCAATTATCATCTCCTAACTTCTCTTATGGCACCCAAGAAGCTTTTAAGAGTAGAAAAAGGGAAGGGCATAGCCCAACCTTCTGGTTCTCTTGGCCTTCACTTGATGAAAGGCATAACCAAAGAAGAGAAAGACTGTTACAAAGCTAACTCCATTAAAATCATCCAACCCAACAAAATTCCTTCATTTTTTGTCCTTGAATCCTTAAGAATTAAGGATGAAATTCATGCTTTCTTATCCAACTTGGGTTAGAATGAGTTTATCTTCCAAGATGGACTCGGATATGAAGAAATAGTTAAGGAGTTCATGTGCACAGTCATGTTGAGCAGAAGAGCTGAATCCAAAGTAGGTCACTATGGGTTGATCTTTCGGGCTTTTGGGGACCCTTTCTTTATAACCTTTGAACATCTCTTTAACCTTTTCAACCTTTAAATGGGAGATGATATCCCTTTTATCATCTCTACACTTGATATCATCTACTCCTAATTTTGGTCTAAAATTTTCGTCAAAACAAAACATGACCTAAAAACATCTTTGGCTAAGTATATTCAGACCCTTCCAAATTGGCTCTTTCATCGTATCATCACCTTTTCTGTAAATGCTAGAGGTGATAAGAGCAAAAAAGTCTCTTAAAAAGACCTAGCTTTATGTTTCGTTTAACAAAAAACAAACTCATCCAAACCAATCGATACCTTATAGATCAATTGATTCATACGAGTACCAAGCCCAATAGCCAATTCCTTCTACCTTCTTATATCACAATAATCTATAGGTATATAGAGGCCCTAAATGAGGATAATGAAAATTTTCTCACAAAGAAATACTTGTCATCCCATAATTTTCTTGACTTGCCCTATCTCATCAACGCCAAGGCTATACATTCGAATTCTTACACTTATACCTTAGGTTCTGTTAGGGTTAAAAAGCTTGAAACCTCTCAAGCCTCAAAAAGAGGCTTGTGATAGAAGAGGGTGCCCAACCAATCCCATCTCCTAAGCCTAAACCTAAACCTAAGTCCTCTAGCATCTCTCTCTCTCCTCAATAAATAAGAAATTATACAAAGTTATGAGGATGATTAAGAGGAGATTTCTTCTAATTTTCCACCTTCATAGTGACTTGGTGGACCTCCAAGAGAAGGTAGGTGCTACACTTTGTCACCTCCCTAATGTTGAAGATTGGGAGGACACTTTAGAAGAAGAAGAAAATGAAGAGGTAGAAGAAGGGGATGAAGCACAAAGTGGAGGAGATGAGGAAGTTGAAGATTCAGGAGATGATGATTTCTCTCCAAACTTTTAGTGTTCTTTTCTTAGGCTTGTAATCATTTTTTTTATATATATATTTTGTCTAATAGCCTAAGTTTATGATCCCATATCTTTATGTTTATGAATATTTCAATGATATTTGGAGTTTATGTTTCATATATTTATTCTTAAAGTATAATTGCTTTTATTTTAATCCCTCTATACTCATCCTAACATTTGCTTGCAGTTTGAATTACTTAATCTCATCCTTGCCTTTTGACCTCTTTTTCGATCTTGACAAAGTAAGAGAGAAAGTGAAAAGAAATTGCATAGTTAATGGGGAGTATAATTTGAGGGAAGGCAACAATTTTAGCTTAGTTATTTATTTTCCCAGTCAAATTAGCATTTCAACAAGTTTTGATTTGTTAAAAAGTGTTAACCATTTCAACTTCTCACGAATGCAATCCATTATACTTTGCAAAATCAATCCAAGTTGTAACAATAACAAAAAAGGGATAATGTTGGACTAGATTGGTCAAACCTAGGTTAAAGGTTTCTTTTAATGTTGACAATGTAGGTTGATAAGTTCTAATGTTATTTTTAAGTGTTGATTTTGTAGTTTTGAAGATAGGCTTGCATTGAAAGTTTGATGAGAGTCTAAATCTCAAGCTATATGAAAGGACATCTAATATGTAGTTAAGAACTTATAATTCGCGATCGCAACATTGCAAAAGAAAAGGATGGACTTTAACCAGTTGAATTCGTGGAGGAAATCACAATCGCGACTTTGCCTAAAAAGACATCATGATCAGACAGACGAATTCGCGGTGTCATCATGTTGGCAATCTCGACTGCGACTTTTATAGACACTTGAAGGGAGCTAAGTCCGTAACCAGAGTCTGCTATGTGTCTAAGAAAATTGTTCGTGATGGTGAAATATCCTTCTTGACTACGACTTGTTGAATCATTCTCTACTCATCAAACAGAAGAATTCGTTGTCTCAGTCGTGTCTAAGAGGAAATTAAATTGCAACTGCGACTTTTGGTTAGTTAAAGAACACAATGGTTGTTTTCTCTTCGAAGACCAACAATATCATGCCACGTGGACTAGTCGTTAGATATAAACAGGATTCTCTACCGCGATTTCAACCTTTTTAGCGCAAAATGGAAAATCGCAGCTGTAACTTACCAGTCACGACTGCGAAATCAGTTTGATAGACATTTAATGCAAAATCTACCTAACTTGTCTTAGAGATTTAGATATAGTTCATTAATAATATCCCTTTGGTGGTTATTGCCTATAAATACTCCACCAAATAGACATGAAGAAAGAGAATATCATTGAATGTAGCCAAACTCTTGCAATTTTGCTTCTCAAACTTTTATTCTTTATATGTGAGTTAATATTATTGGGTGTAAGCATTAAACACCATTGTAATTAGGTTTGAGAGTTAGTCTAGTTGTCAAAACTATTGTAATAGGTTTTGTATGAGCCTTTGGAAAAACACTAAAGAGAGGTTTTTTTGTGTGAGCCTTAAAACACAAGTTGTAAGGTGGTGTGTGAGCCATTAAAACACAAAGTGTACAAGTTTGGTGTGAGCTTAGAAACACCATTTAGAGTTAGTAGAACACTCAATTGTGAAGAATTGAGGAATGGATGTAGGGTTCATTAACACTTGAACCATTATAAAAACATTATGTGTTCTTTCATTCTCCTTCTCTTTCAATCTCCCGAATTCATTATCCTCCCTCTAAATATTTTAACTTCCCACCAATTCAATCCCCTTCTTGGTGCTCAAGGGCCAACAACTTTTAAACTAAAATATCATTCATATATCAAGTCTCTCATATAAATTTTATGTGAATTTGATAATTATTAATTAAACAATTCATGAAAGTACTATTTTATGAATAGAAAAACCAAACATGTATTTTTATACAAATTAAATTGATAAAAATTTTATTTCATTATGCTAAAAATTATTAATATCTAAGTGATATTTACTATCTATAGCTTTTCTTATCTTTCACCTCATTATTTTCATTCTTAAAATTGTTATTAGTCTATATTTGTTATTGCTTGTAATTCCATTTGATTTATTTTATACTCTTTGCTTTGATCCTCACTATATAATAAAGCATCATATTGCTTTACATGGATTTTTTTTTAGTATTGGAAATAAGGAATTATATTGGTGAGATTTGAATTTTAGCATTTACTCCTAAATAATCTCACCTTACTGTTAGATTAAAACACCAATTATCACTGTTAAATAGTCTCACTTCAAAAAAAATATTGAAAATTTTATATTGCACGAATAACATTAAATATAGTTATTGGAGTGATAGTTAGAGATTAGACATACGAAAGTGCATAAATTTTTATGTTGCTCTAGAGGTTAGAATTAGACTTTTGGTATGAGATTATTTAATTTCATGGTTTAAAATTCTTATTGTTTGTAATTTTAGTTATTTATATTATAATGTTTTTCTTGTTAGAAATTTTTTGATATATGGATTTGACTTGCTTAAGTTTATAAATTTGGATTTGAGTGTCGAATTTGCATCGAAAATATACCAATTGAACTTGAACTTGTCTCTAATTGGTATTGAAAATGGGCTTGTAAAGTTGGGTAAGCCTCCACTAAAATGACCTAAGCCATTTTAATTTGGCTTCCTAACATATATGCCACTTATTTTTCTTCTTCAATTTCTATGTTGAATTGTCCACTTATCTCACCAAACTTATTTTTCCAAATTTTCGCCTTCAAGTACAATTAAGTTTGGGCTTGCTTTTGAAGTCCAGTTGTCACATGCTCAAATATTGATAGACTGACTTGGGCCTTGGCTCTTTGGCTCTATTGGTTCTCATTCAGTTCAATCTTCAAACTTGCTTCAAGTTTCTCACAGATGGTTTAAGATTCAACGGATCTAGATCATCTACTTTATGAGGTCCAATCCAAATCATCTAAATTCAACCTCTTAACAACTTTTTTTGGGTGGGTTGAACACTTGGACATTCTCTACATGGGCCTCTAGGATCACTGATCTATGATCTAATGGATTTGGGTCTTCTACTTTATGCGACCTAGTCTAAATCTTTTGAATTTAACCTCTTTGGAACCTTCTAATAAATTATATCATGAATTTTAGTCCATGATACTTGGAGTGTCATTTAGTGATACGATACATTTTGAATGATTTTTTTTTGAAAGATTAACATGTATGAGTTTTCAAATTCATTGGTTGTTATTAATAAACGTTAACAAGTATTATAATTGGACTTTGTTTTTGTGATTCTCATTCTCCTTCTTTTGATTTTTTTTTTATTTTTTGTTATCTGCTTTTTGATTATTTGTTCTTGAATTATCTATTATTTTTATTGTTTGCTGTTGAACTAGGATAATCAATCCTAGGTTTAAAACCTCTTTTGATCTTGACAAAGCAGATTGATCATCACTAATGTTTCAAATAAGTGTTGTTATTGCAGAATTGAATCAATCCCTCAAGAAGAAATGAAGAAGTTGAT
>CATIWR010233327.1:0-31010 GCA_949677035.1 Omphalea diandra | reverse complement strand
ATGTTATAGATAAATAAACAGAGATTTTGAAAAATTAAAGTATTAGATTAGTTATAGTCAATTTTATTTTCTAATATAAAAATTTATTATTATTATCATTATTATTTTACATATGAGACCCACTAGATGAAATTTTCAATATGGGAATAGAATCTCTGATTATATTAGAATCAAATAAACTGTGGATCCTAATTGACGTATAAAAGTATATACAACATCCTCATAATTCTCAGTTACTCCTCTTTCTCAGTTACTGTGCGAGTATCCTTTCCTCCTCTGATGGGATGTCGTCGATTTCATAGTCTGCGATAGCTCCTCCTGCCTTAATAATTATCGGATCTAGTGCCTTACTTTTACTTTATAATTATTGGATCAAGGATCTTTCGTTCTTATTTTTACAGTACCCTTAATATTATTGGGAATTTTGTTGTACAGATACGAGGTATTCCCCTTTCTACTTTGATCCTTTGCCTGGTATGTGGATTAGGTGTTGTTCACAATGGTATTCATAACTGGAGCTTCCACAAAATCTTCAGTTAAATCTATGAGATGATTTTATATTAATTTTACTATCAACGGTAGCTTCCACTTTACCTAACTTTGTGTGGATGTGATTGTCACTTTGTCTGGATTTTCTTGAAGAAGGAAAATTTAATGGCAGATTCATATTTTTCATTAGATTTTCTCATTCCGCATTGTCGAATTCTAATGTCGACACTCAAATAGTTTCTCCATACAGAAATAGTGGGTGTTTTTCAAGACTTGTGCTCATCAAATTCTAATCCTATTCATAATAGATATACTTAAAAAATTCAAATTCTAATCTTATTCAAAATGGATATAAATAATACATTACACTTCTAAAATTATTCTAAATTTATTTAATATTATCCAAATTTATCTTAATAGATTTAGAGTATATCGAATATTTAAAATTACCACACGCCATTCCTACATTTAAAAAAAAAAAAAAGGTTCTCATACATTTATTAATGTAAATAAAAAATGTGGATTATTTGTACTATATGTTAGCACATGAATAAAAAAAAATTATATTTGATCACTTTTTTGTTTATTTTTATTTCAAAAGCAGAGTTTCTGTCACTATTCTACGCTATCAAATGAATTGAATAAGATGAAAATTGATTATATTTCGTAATGTGACATTTCTTAATTTATTATATATTAATTGTATTTTCTTATGAAAAATTAATTAAAAGGTTTATATATATATATATATATTTGTATTTTCAAAATATTTTTTACATATTGCATTTTCATTGGTATTGTGGCCTAAAGTATTAATGAATACATCATATCTACAAAATTTAAAAATACAAAAAGCAATTATATAGATCATTACAAACTAACACTATGCAGTAAAACAAGTGATATTAAACGAAGATTCCAATAAGAGTTATATGAAAATGCTTGATATTCACTACTGAGTTCTAATTTCATATTATGACAATAAGAATAATTGTATAGAAAATTATAGCATACACATAAATTTATTTTCAATTGACATTTTATTGAGCATGTTATAAAATGAACATATTATACCAATGAAATTGAAAGGAAAATTAGTTACTACTTTATACTAATATCAAACACTAAATCAATGATATTAATAGATCATGTCAATATTTCTCAAAAAAAAAAAAAAAGATCATGCCTTATATATATATATATATATATATATATAGACACACAAAGTAAAGAGAAAATTTTACTTCCTTTACTTGAATTTCATATTATGAAAATCTCTCAATGATCACCATTTTATTTTCTATTTTTTAACATGTTAGTATTTTTACCTTTTTTTATTTATATTGATGATAATTAATATTATTATTTAATTTTTATATTTGTTATTAAATCAATTCTGATACATTAATCTTTAGCATTTATTAACACCAAATATTAAAAGTAGAATAGTTAAATTTAAATTTATAAATATGAAATAAATTTTAATTTTACCTAATAATATAGAAAAGCGTTTTATATATGAGATAAAAAAATTTTGAACTCACTCACTTTAAAATATTTTGCAGATATCTTTTAAAATTTTCAAAATAAAGTTCAATTACATAAAATTACTATTCATAATTTTATATAAATAACGAAAATAAATAACTTCATGAAATCAATAATTCAATTTTAATTTTATAATTTTTAATACCATACGTATATTAATATTAATTTATTTTTTTACATAATCCGTTTAAAATATTTATCACCTTGAAAAGAATAAGGTGCAGAGAGGACAAGGGTTTAACTTAATTAAAAAAAAATTCAAATTACATGTATTGTTAAAAGTTTCTTTTTAAATTTATCTTTAAAATTAATTTAGAAAAAGACACAAATTAAAATAATTGATATTCAGTATTGGGTTTTAATTTCAGATTATGACAATAAGTATAATTTTATAGAAAATTATAGCATAAACATTAAATTATACACAAATTTATTTTCAATTGACATTTTATCGAGCATATTATAAGATGAACATATTATACCAATAAAATTGAAAGGACAATCAATTATTAATATGTATTAATATCAAACACTAAATCAATGATATTAATAGATCATGTCTAATATTTCTCAAAAAAAATCACGTATGTATATATATATATATATAGACACACAAAGTAAAGAGAAAGTTACACAAAGCAAAGAGAAACTTTACTTCCTTTACTTGAATTTCATATTCTGAAAGTCTCTTAATGATCACCTTTTTATTTTTTATTTTTTAACATGTTAATATTTTTACTTTGTTTTATTTATATTGGTGACAATTAATATTAATATTTAATTTTTAAATTTATCATTAAATCAACTATGATATATTAATCTTTAGCAATTATTAACAAATATTAAAAGTTGAATAGTTAACTTTAAATTTATATATATGAAATAAATTTTAATTTTAACTAATAATATAGAAAAGTATTTTATATATGAGATAAAAAATTTTGAAATCACTCATTTTAAATATTTTGTAGATATCTTTTAAAATTCTTAAAAAAAAGTTCAATTACATAAAAATTAATATTTTTAATTTTATATAAATAAGGAAAATATATAACTTCATGAAATCAATAATTCAATTTTAATTTTTTAATTTTTTAATATCACACACATATTAATATTAATTTATTTTTTCACATAATTTGTTTTGAATATTTATCACCTTGAAAAGAAAAAGGTGGAGAGAGGAGAAGGATTTAACTTAATTACAAAATTTAAATTACATATATTGTTAAAAGTTTATTTTTAAATTTATCTTTAAAATTAATTTAGATAAAGATACAAATTAAAATTTATTTCAAACAATTCAAAGGTAAAATAAAAATTAGAATATTAAACCATAAAGTTATAAAAAAAAATTTAATTTATTCTTTTATTTTGACATTATATATACAAAGAAATATCCAACACGCGAGTATATATATATATATATATATATATATATATATATATATATATATATATATATATATAAAGCAAACACTAATCAAAATAATGATGTGGCAATATTGTTTTAATTCATTCATTCGTCTTAGTACTTGTCTTGCAATAAATAATATGTTAATGAATATTAATTAGGTCTTTATTATGAATAATAATATAAATTAACTATCAAATTTTATTTTTTTTTATTTTTTTACTTATTTTAATCCAATTACAAATTATGATTATGTGTTATCATATTTTAATAAAAGTTCATAGCATAAAATTTAATCTTATATATTTTTATAAAAATAAAATATTTATATATTAATAAAATAATATAAAAAACAGTCAAAACTTCGCAATTTAATACTAATATAGTAACAACTACTATGTACATAAATAACAAACAGACATTAACAAATTAAATATAATATTCTAAATAATAAATAATATGTCAAAATTTTATTACATTAAATATATTTTTGACATTAAATTTTATATTTTAATATCATTTAATAAATATAATAAATAATAATATGATTAAAATTATATATAATTTTACTTCAAACTTTAAAAATTTTAAAATAACTTTAAACTGTGCGAAATGCGGAATGCCTAAATAGTTGTATTTACCAAGTAGTTGTATCTTAAACAATCCAAGCATATGATGGTACATATATTTCAGATGGTGGAAGTTGAGATTCCTTTGTTTGAAACAGCTTTAAGCAATTAAAGCCCATTTGATTTATAGTTTAAGTAAATGTACATATGATATGTGTTTGACTTATTAATCTTATAGCCATATTTGGTGTATTGGATTGGTTAGCTAACTCATAGGATTAGTAAGTAGCACTATGTTTGATACATATAATATAGGTTAGACTTAATAATTCTAAAGGCTTAGCTAACTCATAAGATCAGTCTTATCTAAAACTTAATCTTCCCATGTATTTAGTAATCCATCTTTAGTGAAATAATAAATTTTATGATTTATAAAATTTTAATTTTTGAAATAATCTTAATTTTTACTTCATTTCTAAAAAATGACCTAAAAGTTTCAATTTATTTCTTTTTTTTTTGTACTTATATTATCATTCACCAACAAAAATAAATTATATGACAATAATTAACATATAAAAAGATAATATTATAAAAATTAATCAATACCTAAGAGTAGATATAGTGATCCTACTCAACTATTAGTGCAGACTGGATTAAAATTAAACAACAATCTTTCTTAGATCCAATAAATTATTTTGACTCTATTACTTCTGAAATGTCCATCTTAACATATTCTTTTCATTTTTAAAGTTTTTTAGAGTATTTTTCTCTTAAAAAAATGTTATATTTAATTAGAAAGTGCTACTTTTTAATAGAAATATATTAATTTTTAAATTGTCTTTTTCTTCTTTTACTTTGGATCCCTAAAGTTCATGGCTCCAGAGGTGTATGAAGAAGAATACAATGAATTGGTTGACATATACAAGTTTAGGATGTGATGTATATTTAATTTAGATGTAATTTGACTCGGATGTAGTATATATTTGACTTGAATGTAATAGTATATTATCATTTCTTTCCAAAAGAAAAATTTTGATTATTTATTAATCTTGTTTTTTATATTTAGTTTCAATATTTAATTTTAAAATAAAAAATTAATTGCATAAATAATACCATTAAATGTAAATATAATATTCATATTTTAAAATATTATATATATAATTTTAAAAAGATAAATAAAAAAATCTTCAAAATAAAAATACTATTTAGAGACCACAATAATGTGATCTCTAAATAGGGACCATATTATATAGTATCTATTTGGTCTCTAAATAGTCCTCATGATCGGTTAGCATTTAGCAACCACAATGAGAAAATTTAGCGACCACCTATAAAATGTGATCGCTAACTCATTTGCGGTCATTGTTTTAGCAACCAGAAAAAGCGGTCGCTAACTAGTCTAGCCACCACTTAGATACCACTTCTTGCAATTGCTAAAATCTGTTTTTTTTTTTTGCAGTGAATGTAATGGTAATTCAAACTTGTTATGCCAACTCAGATGCTCAGTGAGAACTTGAGTCATGGATCCTTTCAAACCCTTATAAGGGCAGATGGATTGATATAAAGAATGAAACTTTAATAGATGCATAGAGAAAGAAAGAGAAAAACCTAGATGCTGAAATGTTAGCATTATCACCAAAAACCTCACTAACAACGAATAAATTTGTGTGTGAGATCTGTTTTCAAAGAGATTAGAATCTTCAACTTCACAAAAGAGGGCATAAACTTCCATGGAAATTGAAGCAAAGAGAGAGAGACAAAGTTGGGGAAAGGGGTAGGAAGAGGCTAAGTTGGATTGAGTAAGAAAATTAAAATTCGAGTTAAAAGTGGAATTTAACTTAAGATAAAATGAGTAGGAAAAAGAACATAGTATTTTGATAATAAATGAGCCCCAAAAATGGTTGATGTGGAATTTTCGATTATCAATTCAACTAATTTGACTGGAAATTACTTAATAAAATCTTATTAGAATACTTTTTAAAGTTTAATTATGCAATTGTACAAAATTAAAAAAAAAAATTGATCACAATAAAATTATAATAATAATTCAATGACCATAGATGCAATTTATCTCAAGAAAAAGTAGCACATTTTTCAATAGAAGTTTCTTGCTAGAAGTGAATTGTAACTCCACATTGCCCTTACACGCAACTTCATAGAATTACGATTTCTCATTAGAACTTTATGTCCATTATCAACACTTACAAAATTCTTAAAGTGTGACTAATTTTTGCACATGAACAGTAGCACCTGAGTCATACCAACAATCATTGAATTTAGAGACTGCAACCATATAAAGTTTTGTGATCATTCCAATATGCAAATGTGACACCATTACCACTAGACCATTAGGTTCTTGTTGTTCCACAATATTTGCATTATTGAAATTCGAAGTATTATGGCCTTCATGTTTTTGCATTCCTGCGAGATATGCACTCACACTTATAGTGCCTTTTTTTCAGTAGTTGCAGCAAGTCTTTATTTCCTTTGGTTTGCGAGAACTTTCATTTCTAGAATTTGATCCATTTTCAGAACTTGATCCATTTGCTTCAGAATATTTTCTTTTTGTTTCCTCCACCAGATTTCTAGTTTCCTTCAACAAAATGAAATTTTGTGGTAGATTCATTGAATTGTACTCTAGTTTCCTCTTTAATTTGAAGATTGTGAGCAGATGTTGTTACATGCTTAAAAGGATTTTTGTGGTATAATACAATGTAAAACTGCAATAGACAAGAAACTTGCAACTATATTACTATCAAATGAGTATTGAGGGTTAGAGGTATATAAGACAATACATTAATGAGACCGGAGAAGATCAGAGTTGTCACTCAATATGACTGAAATTAATCAAATAATAGCTAGAATCCTATGTAAAAAACTCAACTCATTACCTCTTTAGCGTTGAGTTTGGAAGTTAGGTATGGCTTGAAAAAAGTGATGGGCATCTCAAGTCGACTGGACATTAGTTCGGCCTCTGCGCAATAGTCTATAATTTTTATAAATTATTTATATTAATTATTTATTTATCATTATTAATCATTCAAATAAAAAATAAATTATATAAACACATATATTTATTATCATTGATTATTCTTAATTATTAATACTCATTATCGGTCATTAGCGGTCAATAGTGGTTGCTAATAATAGATGAAACCCTTTAAATTTTTATTTTTTAATATATTTTTATATTAAATAATAAATAATATAAATATAAAATATTTATGGTATAGATTTTGTTATAATTTTATAAATTAAAAAATAATATTTTATAATGTATTCTAAATATTAAAAATATATTATTTAAAAATATTAAATATTTTTTAAAAAATATTTTTCTTAAATATATTATTTTCTATAAAACAAACCAGTATACTCTTAAAGAAAGAAATCGACTTCTTAAAAGAGACAAAGGGCAAATTCAAACAAAGAAAAGTGATCAATTCCTTGCCAGCAAATTTTGCGGCATTATTTCAATGGTATTTGACAAATTCTTACCTCTCAAAAGACAATTATTTTAAAATTGTTACACACCTATTGTAAATCTTATTGGCGATAAAAAAAAAAAAAAATCAAATCTTTTCTTTGTTTGGATACATCAGAAATTCATGAACAAAAAAGTTAATAAATGTTGACATTTAAATTTATGATCTCTAGTAATATGAGATAGATACAAATCACTAATATTTTTTATTCCTTTATAAATTGATATTATGACTATTTTAATAAAAAAAATTACATTTAGTTATTTTTTAATAATTGATACTAGTTAATAATTTCTTTAATCCTTGTAATTTTCGTACAAGTTACCTTAAATAACAAATGGGAAAAAAAAAAAAAAGAAGATAATAGCAATTTTCAAATCTTTTTGTAAACAGCAAAGCAGCGAGTTATCATGCATAATGAAAATGTAACGATCCAACTTCTACGGTGGGGATGGTGATTAACAAAATGAAAAGAAAATCACTTATCCTATTTTTTCTGAGTCAATTAAAAAAAAAATTATTAATATCTATAAAAAAATAAAATATAATATAACACATAAGAATTCAATTAAATTTAAATAAAATCTTTTATTTTTATCAATAACAATACTAAAAAATGCTCTTTAAAATAAAAAGCACCATTAAAGATATTCTTAATAATGTTACCTAAGCTGCTTTCCATTTATAGAGTGAAAGGTTACAACATTCACGAGAAGGAAAAATCAAGCGCACGGGTACAATCAGCTATGGCCATGTTAAGAAATACTATTTTACAAAAAATTGGCATGATGGGTTAGCAAATTTTTCAGCTCATTCAACCATTTTCTTTCCGAATTTTGTGGTTCCATTCGTATTCACTGTTCTAGTGTTAGCAAAGTGCACTTCCTAAAACCAAAGGAGCCGCTTGCGGCGTGGCTGACTAGAAGCACTACGGGAGCTCGGAGTTATAGTGATTCTTTCAGCATTTTCACCTACCCATTTGCTGAAATCAGGAGAGGAAACGAGCTGTTTCAAGGCTTTTTGCGTGGAGTCTCTAGTGAATTTTTCCCATGCATCTTTTGAGAATTTTCTTCTTTCAGGAGTGCTATGAAAGGTTGAAGGATAAGTATCTGATTCTGACGGTTGATGGTGTGGTGTCTTGCTAAAACCTGGAGTGACAGACAGTAGACATAAAAGAGTACATCTAGTGGAAAAACAATAGTTCTAACTTAACCTGTATTATATGTATAAATTATAGAAAAGATCAGAAACCAGGAAAACCTTGCAGGGGTGAACTGCATGAGGCCAGGGTGAAACGTTTGCGCTGATGCAGGTCCTCAGGTGTATTTGACATATACTCGTCATGAGAATTTCCAAATGGTGATAAGTCAAGAACATGGGATTCTATCTGGATGTTTTTGATGAATTTGAACAATTTCCTGCACGTTATTCCTCAAATGTAAGGGAACTTGCAATGCAAAGGCAATAAATTGAGATTGAAAAAGTAAACATAGAGAGTTACAGACACAACAATGATCCTACAGAAAATAGGAACTTGTATCAAAACTTCTTAGGCTCAAAAACTGGATGACTCGATGTGTTATAAGCCAGGAAAATAAAAAGGTTCATGATCATCAGAAATATAGGGAGACAGATGAATCCCTTCATGATGGGGAAGGAAAGGACTCAAGTTCTATAGCTATTTAATTGTTGGACTAGCAGTTGATTTTTTTCAACTCAAAGTACACTTGCAAAGGCCTTATACTAAAAAAAATACATTAGTTATCCATAAAATGAACACAGATTTATCTTGTTGTCAGTAAAAACTGAATAAGTCTAGGAAAGGAAAGGTAGACTTACCTGTAAAGCCGACGCAAAAATCGGAATCTAAGAACTCTCCTTAATATTGATGAGATCACAATTCCATATATTAATGCTTGAATTGCCAGCAGGGGATCTAAAGAACTCTAGAAAAAGCATATCCACGATCAAATTTGTAACCAAATATGAAACTTCAATCCCATAAAAGCAATTATGATCAACAGAATAATCTCTTAATGCACATAAAGTTTAAAAATTTCTAAGAATGGAGGAAGCAAAACTACCAGAAGAATCATAATGGCACCCAAAATACGGATGGACGAAGCAACAAAATAAGATGTACTTATATCAACTGATCCATCTTCCGTCAGGACAAGTTTTCGAACAGCCCAGAACCCCATCCATGCTCCAACCAGAACAACGAAAGCCAGAAGAAAAATTGTCAACTGCGGTTCATAAAATGAAGGGCTTTATGAGCATATCTACAAAAGCATTAATAGTAGTAGGATGACTCTTCTAATATTAAAACCAAGTAGGTAGACAAATACTTTGTGATCCTCGAAAATAACAGAGGGACACAGACATACATACATATTTCATCTTAAGTTAGCATAAGATAAATGTTTCAGATGATGACCCTGTTATCACCACTTGCATCCATCAAAGAACAGCTGATTTTTCAGTGAAACTATTCTAAATACCAGATGCGGACAAGTAAGTTTAAATCTGCAGTTTTGTAGAATACATAAAGCCTGATTGTTTCATGTTTTGACCATTACACATTGGAACCCGAACCTAAATATTATCCCATCCATGGCATTTTCATAAAGAATATTCCAATACGAAAAAAGGACACCATAATCTGGTTTCAAACAGTCTCATAGCATAATTATCATAATATCTATAACTTACATACAGGATAATACATATCTTCGCTGATTCCTATCTCCACAAGTACTGAATGCAATAGTCCTGGCAAGTAGCGAAAAAGAAAAGATCCCAGGCCAACCTTTAAAAAAAATAATGATAATATGTGTAAAATTATTTTCTGCAGTCAATCAATCAATAAAACCACAAATAAAAGTAAGATCAGAAATATGATACTCACAAGAGATGAGTATACAAAAATTGCAAGTGAGTTCTTTCGACCAGTTGGTAGAAGCTTCATGCCCTGTTGATAACCCACTCTTTTTCAGTTGCCTCATATCAGTGATGGCATGGATGTGATAAAAGAAATTACAACACATTTAAATAGATTATAACTCCACTTGAAGTCAAGTACTTCGAGTCATATTGGCAATATTGCGACACTATTTAAACCAAAAATAATTAGAATTGAATACCATGAAGAATAAACAATCCCAAAAATGCTCATCTAAGCAACTAATTGATGAGTGTTAGAAAAAACAGTTTGAGGTAAACCAACATATTTTCAACTTGATTTTAGTTACTGGCACTAAAATTTAACAAAGAAAGAATGAAGAAAACAATGACAGCATACTAAACATAGCAAAAATTATAAACACACTCCAAAGTTCCGACAGTAAGAGATGGAAAAACTACATCACCTGAAAAAGAATGACCAGAATCACAAGGATAATCCCAATAGCCATGGCACTGCTGTAGTAAAAAGCCAATGACTTGCTCAAAGGGGATGCCACGCTCAACATAACAATGCCCAATACTAAAAATATCACTCGATATAAGAAGAATTCTGAAAAACAAAGAAAAAGAATAAATGAACAAGCTATTGACATTAAATTTTTTTTTTTTAAAGAAAAGGAAATTGAATTCACACAACAATCTTGAAAACAAAGCAAACCTACCTTCCTCAATGGACAGTTCAAAGTTTTCCAAGGATGAACCAACCACTCTTATATCTAATATCTTGTGGTCAAAAGGTGACATGGCACCAACCCATGAACCCTTATCAACCTTCTCCCACTTCCCTTGAGGGCACATCCCTATCCCAAGGGAAGCATTTCTGCAAAGGAAACAAATCTCTCTAAGCAACAAGCAGAAACCTTTAAACTAAAAACACATCCATCAGTCACTTGTTCAACTCATTATTGCATTAATAGTAACTCTTGAGGCAATTTTTGTTGAAACAGTTGCATTACAACTCACCTATGAAAACAAACATCAACACTGGGCTGGCGAAGGCTAGAATATGAATAAGAAACATTGACTTTTAATGAATGGGAAAACTTCTTCAAGTTTTTAACCCTTGAAAATCCATGGATATGAACCCTTTCACAAAGCACCGTAGCGCCATGCTTAGTACCCGATGACTTAACCACTTGCAAGCTAGGAGAAAGCTGCAATTTAGTAGATTCACCAACCACTACAAAACCAAGAACATACACAAATCACAATCAGCAATTGCCCTCAAAGATAAGTAAATGCATATTTAGATATCATTACTAAGAGACCAAACAGAAAAAGAAAAGAAGTAACCCACAAAAAAAAAAATGATAGCTTTAACAATTCTATATTTAACAAAATGAAAAAATATATAAATTTTAATCGTTACTTTCATGGGTTATACAGGCAGCCAATAAGAAACCAAGTAAATAAACAAAAACCATCTCCCAATTCTCCAAATAATGAGCTCAATTTCCAACATGGCAAACAAAAACCCTAGAAACAAACAAGACCAATTTAGAAACATGAAAACGGGGGAAAATAAAGAAAGAGAGAAGAGAAAGCACCTAAAGAGCGTTCATGTGCAGAGACAGCTGAGCAGAAAATTGAAACGGCGAAAATCAAAAGCCAGCGAATGAAAACGGAGCTCCAATAGGTTTTTGCCATGCCCATTGGGAACTGGATTTCGTGATAGAAGAGAAAAGGCGCGATTTACAAAATAGAAGATAGAAAAATATTTGCAGGGACTCAAAGCATTGTTTGGGCTGGGTTAAGGATTGGGCGTCTACTTATACCTATTCTAATTTTGTAGCCCAATACCCGTATAATGGTTTCCAAACCCTTTTTTTTTTTTTTGGAACTAAATCCAAATCCTTGTTCCTTGGATTAGTGCAAGTTATAATGTACTTAATTTTATTATCAAAATATGTAATTTCAGTTACAAAATTTGTTTACTTTGGCTTTTTAATGATTATAGTTTGATTAGTTGTTTGTTTTATATAAATTGTTGCTTGAAATAAATTGTACTTAATATAAATAATTAATCATACTTCTACAATAATTAAATCCCCAAAAAGAATTATATATCTTTACATTTTGCAAATTCCTTACTTAGCAAAGTTAACATAAATCGCCAGGAGAATATTTGTATTTTTTTAAAAAAAAATTTTGAAATTACAAATATCAAAATTTTAGTTTTTGTTAATATTTTCATAATCATATGAGTAAAATCAAAAATTTGGCCAACAGTTAAGTCTAATTGAGGGTCAAAAATCATATCATTAATAAACAAATCAAAATTAATAAATTGAATCAAATTGATTTAATTAAAATTATGTTATTTTATGATAAAATGTAAAATTGTTTACACTCTTTTACTTAAAGTTTAAATATTTTTTAATTATTTGATCATATTTTACTTTTTTAATTTTTAAACATTATTTATATATTTATTTTTTAAAAAATAATATGCTATTTGAACTAAATCAATTGAACCAATTTAACTAAAAACCAATTAACTAACCGATTTAATGCTCAATCTAATTATAAAGCACTAATTTTTGTTAATATATACATGTAATAAAGATTAGAAAGTAGAATTTAAGTTGTTCATTTTCTGCAA
This sequence comes from Omphalea diandra, assembly GCA_949677035.1. Taxonomy (NCBI): domain Eukaryota; kingdom Viridiplantae; phylum Streptophyta; class Magnoliopsida; order Malpighiales; family Euphorbiaceae; genus Omphalea; species Omphalea diandra. The sequence continues at coordinate 17,939 of CATIWR010233327.1, read as the reverse complement.
CATGAGTCAAACCCTACAACATAAAACCAGTAATCTTATTTATTATTACACTTGTTAATCACAATTAAAAAAAAATCAAATTATTGCTTTTTCTTTTTTAAGAAAAGGAAAACAACTCAACTAACATAATGTAAAATCAAACCATATTTAAATTAGTTTAAACTTAAAAAAATAATTTTATTAATTGAAAATATATAATAGTATAAAGTATAACATTTTTTTTAAAGAATAAAGTATAACATTTTATAGTCACCAGGTAATGCAACAGATTTTTTGCAGCGGTAATAAAATCGTTACTTATAAGTGTATATAGCAACGGTTTTAATGATCCGCTGCAAAAATAGGTTATATGCAACAGATTTAAAGTGTTGCTTAAAATAACTATATATTTTTATAAACTAAAATAAAGTTTAGTCGATCCATAAAAGAATTTTGTTTAGCTCTTTTCCCAGTTACATATCTCTTTCTCACCTAAAATTTCACAGAACTCGATCTCTGGTGAATCAAGAAACATGAAGAATTAAGGAGCACAATGAATCGAGGAATCGTGATCAAAGTCTACTCTCATACTTTCACAATGAATAAATATGTTATTATTATTTAAAATTTTAAAACTGAAAGTTCCCTTTTTTGTGTCCTGACCCTTCTTTCAGGCATTAGGTGTTATAGCTTCTATGTCAACTGGGTTTCCCTTATTCTCTCATCAACGATAAAATGGCTTTCTTTCAATATAAAAATAACCACAAATTCCTTCCTATCTTTTTCTTTCGTTTCACCTTAATTGTTTTGTTTATTTTCATTTTTGTTATATTATTTTTTTGGGTATGTGTCTGTTGAATCATGTCACCTCTAACAAATGGTAGATCTCATATGCTCCATCTTCGTAAGCTAACCTAACCCAGTTATGCAAAACTATATATATATATATATATATATATATATATATATATATAATGCTTATTCAAATGCTTGTTCACCAATTGTAAATGCTTATTCAATCCTTGATAATAAAGAATTCCTGGATTAATTATGGATAATTGAAACTTCTGATTTAAATATAGTTTGAATATGAATATTGTTCATGCAGCTACTATTTTGGATTAATTTGAGGGACTTATTCTTAGTGTTTTAGGATATTTTTGTTGTACATGTAGGTAGATGTTTTGTCTAATATATATATTAAAATTTCTTGTGAAACAAAAGAAAAATTAGAAAATAAATTATTCATGAACCTAAATAAGTTGAATATATTTTTAATTTAATTTGGTCCATTTACTAAATGAATTTCAAAATTAAGTTAGAAATGGTTTGTTTATAAATATAAATGAGCTTGAATGAGTTATTATCCAGTTGAACAACTAAAATTTACAACATTTTTAATTAATTTATAGCACTATCAACTTAGAAGAATATTTACCAAAATGAGTTGAACAAATCTTTGATCAAATTCAGTTTATTTATTAAATAAATTTAAAAATAAAAATTAAGTTCTGAGAATTAGGATAATGGATATAGTAAACACAGATGAAGAATCTTGTTAAAATGGTTTCTGTAGTATCCTTTGTACAAATCGTCCTAGACTCATCTAAGGTTTTCTCGTAAGTGCCTCATTACTGTCGTGCTTAATGCTAAGATTTTAGCCTTCCAGCTGTTAATGCTAGAATTCTCCATTTTTTGAATTAAAATCTTTATGTGATCAAGCCACACGTGTGGATGACATATTGTTGTTTTTTTAAGGGTTAAATACTATAATTTCTGAATTTTACTGTATTATACCATTTAGTCCTTAATTTTTTAAAATTATATAAAACATCCTTCAATTTTATTTCTGTTAAATGATAACATCTTTTTGTTAAAATTTCTTTTAAAATTATATGAAATGTTCATTTTATCCTTAATTTTGTATTAAATTTTCAATTTTTATCAATAAATTCATCAATTTCAAATTCAATCTCACATTTACATTTTCCACGTGTATGAGCTACAAATTTACATCTTCAATCGAAAATAAACAAAATCAAAATTAAAACCCAAAAAACAATCAACAATCAAGAATAATCAGATCAAGAAAATATCAAATTTAAAAATCAAGATCAAGAATAACCAAGAACAATAATCAACAAGATCAAGAACAACCATCAAATTCAGAAATCAAAAATGATTTTTGCAAGAATTAAATAAAAAACAAGAATGAAAAAGGAACTTTGACGTCGTTGTTGTTACCATTTCTCGTTGCCTGCGTCGAGCCCTGTGATGTCATCACCATCGTTATTCACCAAAATCAGGTCCATGAGGTCTCCTTCGACAAAACACAAAAAAAAAAACTTAGAATTCTCATCAAATTCAAAAACTCATCCCATTTCCATCTTCAATTGACACCTTGCTCTTTTGGTATAGAATCACAAATTAATAGAATTGAAACCAAAAAGAAAAAAAAAAGAGATGAAAATATTAAAATTAATTCATAAAGTTAATAGAATAAAAAATAAACTCACCAATGAAAGCAAACTCATAGTCACCTATGCAAAATTGAAACAAACTTTCCTCTAAACATTTGTATTCATCCATGAAAACATACTCACCCATGGAAACAAACTCTTCTTCCCCATCAACAATCCCAATTTCTTCAAAATCCTAGAAATCAAAATTACATCTAATCATTTCCTTATTGTCTAAGATCCTTTCTTTCTCGTTTGTATTCTTGTTCTTGCTTTATTTTCTCATTTGTGTTCTTGCGTAGCCATAAGAGGATGTAAAGGATTTGAGGATGAAAGGAGGAGGATTGGAGAATGCATAAGGGTTATAGGCTTTTGATTTGATGATGATGATAATGGTATTTGTTGATTTGATTCGAGAATGCAGAAGTAGTGTTTGTTAACAGCGGTGTTTGTTGATTTAGTGGATTAGATGATCTTGATGGTGGTGTTTATTGGATTAGGGTTATTTATTTAATTCAACCAAGAAATTAATATTTGTTAGGTTATGTTTAAGAGTAATTTTGAAATTTTGATAATTTAAAGAGGTGTTTGTTGATTTTTATTTATTTGACTAATGGAAAAAATGTAAAATTTTAACAAAATAATGTTATATTTTTAGTATAATTTTAGAAAATAAAGAACCAAATAGTCTAATAGAGTAAAACTCAGGAGAATTATAGTATTTAATCCCTTTTTTTAAATCTTTGACTGATGGAGGAAAAAAACCCACCAACCCAAATTGTACCCTTCTTCTCACACAGGAAAGCCAATCCTCTTCCATTTACATCTTCTGCTGTTTAAGAAATCCACCGACCAATTAATAAATCAAGTCAATCTAACCCAATTTAGATAAAACAATCATGATTCGGTACATAAGGTTTTTTTTTTTTTTTTTTATCAATCTTGCCATGATGCATTCATAGACAAATTCATGAGGGGATATAGAGAAAATATTGTCATGCATATAGAAAGAGGATATATATGGTATGAAGAGAAAGTAGTCGTGGATGATTATTCAGTGGACTAAACAGGATTCACCGTACTATATATTAATGTGAAAAGAAAGTATCGTGGTGTCAGCACTAATATTTGTTGGTGCTTTTGTTGGCTAAGTTTGGTTTGTTGTGGACCGTATGTGTCAATTCGACTTTTAACGACACATGCAAGTCAAGACATTTTGATTCCTTCCTATCCAAGAAACAGCATTAAATTACACCATCATCATCCATTCATTCTCTTTTCTTGATGTTTGACCAATATATATATATATCTCCTTTCGTGGTATATCTGTTTATATATGTTGATTAGATTACTATGGATTCTTTAATTTTGAGCATGATACTTCAAAAGCATCTAAAAATTATGTCAACATCTCAATATATTTTGTCTTTCTTAAGTTCAATAAAACAAAACTTTTTACAAAATATAAAAAGTAGTATTAAAAAAAACAACAAAAAAGATTGATAACCAACACTAACATATTTGCTAGATATATATAACTCCAATTTGAAGAGATCGTGAATTTAAATTTTAATAATTTAATTTTAAATATCTTTAAAGGATTAACTTTTACTATAAGTGATTTTATTCTAATATTTAGAAGAGGAACAAATGCTTTTTTTAATGACATTGATACTATATGAATCTTTGACTTTCACTCTTAGATAATATTGCCTTAGAAAAAAAATACTATTAGTTTTCTATTAGAAAAAAATATATATTTTGAATCTTTAGTTCAAATGATACTATGAAACTGTGAGTTCAATAATACTAAGTTATTATGAGTTCAAATTCATTCAAAATTATTTTAGTCTAATAATAAAGTGAAATTATTTATGAGTGAATGTCATAATTCAAATTCATCATTAATGTAATTACTTTCTCTAATACTTAAGAAAAAAACTTGTTGAGAAACTAGTTAACAAAAAAAAAATACTATTTTCTTCATAAATTATTAATAAAATCATTGTTATTTTTATTTATAATAGAAAAATGTGATTGCTTTCTCTAATACTTATGAAAAAAAGCTCATTGAGAAACTAGTTAACCAAAAAAAAGTACTATTTGCTCCATAAATTATTAATAATATCATTGTTATTTTTATTTATAATAGAAATATTTTTAAATCAATTAGTTCATCAATCTAGATTAAATTTCTCTTTGGATGATCTTAATACTTATATTTTATATATCCATATTTTACATATGGATCAGTAGATGGCTCTCCCTTCCTCCTTTTGAACTTTATTAGCATTCTATTATTCATTCATTTTTCTCGAGCCATTATTCGTCATGTTTTTAGATTGGTGGTGTTTTTTTCTTTCTCTTTCATTTATTTTTTTTATAATATTTAATTTATCTAGATTTTAGATCTTTTTTATTAATTCTTTCTTACTTTACAATAAATATTTTAGATTAATTACTTTGAACCCCTAACATTTGTCATATTTAATTAAGTCATTTATCACTTTTAATATTATATTAAGTCATCTTTCACATTTATTTTGATATTCTAAAAAGTCATTCCAACTTTAAAAGACTATTATTCTATTAGTCAAAGAGAATTTGTTCATATTGAGTTTTATATTTTATTGGATTAATTACTCTAAATCCCCAAACGTTTATCATATTTAACTAAGTTGTCCCTCAATTATTAATATTATACTAAGTCATCTTCATGTTTGTAAGTCATCTTCATGTTTATTTTATTACACTAAAAATTTTTTTCAGTGTTTCGATCAATTTAACGAAAAAAAAAATCTTTTTAATGTCATAATGACTTTTTAGTGCAACAACATAGGGATCACAAAAATGACTTAGTATAATATTATAAATTGAAAGATAATTTAATTAAATATGGTAAAAATAAATAGGTTTAAAGTAATTAACCCAAATATTTTTAGATCTAACTGAATTTATATATTTAAATATCAGATTTATTATTTTTATATCTTCATTAATAGATGCAGATTTAATATTTATATGTGATTTTGTTCTATTTTTATTATTTTAAGTATTATATAATATTTTTTTATAAAAATATTGTTCTTTATTTATGAGAATTATGTTTATTTTGAGTTTTGAAGTTTTTATAATTTGTTTTAATAGTGGTTCTTAACTATTAATGATATTCAAACTCAAACTTGTTTAAACATTATAAAAAGTTGATTTTTTTATTTTTAAAAATTATCGAGTGAATTGTTTTTTTCATCAAGTTATAATCTCAAATAATTCCATTGAAAGATATCAAGGATAAATTTACTAGTTTAATATTTTTGAATTTTTTAATGATACGTAATTGTTATTATATTAGTGAATTAAATTGAACTATTTATATTGATTTTTCTTTTTCTTTTTTAAAAAAAAACAATGATTTAGATGATGATGAGGTTACCCAATTACCATTGACACCAAAATTTCATCCTAAAATTGAAAGCTCCCAATTGCTTAGTACTAGACAATGACCTCCCTATCTTAGTAGAACATCAATTACAAGAGTAGGCCTTTGAAGGCAAGCTTTAACAAAGCTTACTTTCAAGACACCTTTCAAACCGCAACTAACACCATTAATTCAATGTACAATGATGCATGTAACAGGACACAAATGATATCACACTCTGTGCTGGTATTTTTTTTTTTCTAAATTTTAGATAAAAATTGATTGATTGAATATTTATAATTTTTTTATCATATTAAATTTTATATACATTTTATTTATTTTCAATAATCATATACTAAATTAAAATAGCCAAATCCAACCTTCATTTGATACTATTATCGTCAAAATTATATTTAATTACTCTAAATTTAATATATGATTACAAAACATAAATAAAATTAATATACAATTTGATATCGTCATATATTAAAAAATAATGAGTATTTGATAAAATTCTACTAAAAAATTAAAGAAAAATACCAAACATATTAGTAGATTTGACATATTATAGATGTCGCTCTTGATGGCAACTAAATTTTTTCTAATGTAATTTCTAAACTCTACTCATTTAGTAGACGTTACAAATGCAAAGTGAAAGACTAACCCTAAATAGTTAGAGAAATTTGATTTTTTCTTATTTATTTTAAAAAATAAATTTTATAAACATATATATCAAAACAATGTGAAGATGTATCTATTCGTAGAAAGAATAAATTTTTATAAATGTATCTATCAAAATAATGTGCAAATGCATCTTTAATATCGTTCGAAAATTAATGAAGGTTCGATTAATATATAAACTTATCTAAAAATATCTTAATATATTCACTTTTAGAAAAGCACCTAACATTATAATTTCTGTTGTGCAAAGCAGTAGAACTTAATCCAATCAACCAACCCCACTTATGCAAGTTGATCAAGAGATAATCATTAATAATAATGATAATGATAGACACAGAAAGCTAGTGGCTAATTAATTAATTGCAGAACAACAAAAAGGGTTAATTAATTAATCATCATATTCTAAAACTGAGTTACATATCTAACAGAACAGAAAACCTAGCTATAGCTAAGTACCTAGTGGAAGCTGATACAATGTGCATATTCTATATAATAATAAACGATAGAATATAAATGTATAGAAAAGGGTGAAAGGATAGGGCATGTTTTTGTTGTTTTATTCAAGGCAATAGAATGACAGTGGAGGAGATAAAAAAAAGTCTTATTTTGTACTAGTACTATAGCTGGTAGGAGTGCTTTTTCATGTTCCAATCTCTGAAATGCTGTGCAAGGCTGGCTTCCATTGCCCTCCACCACCAGCATGATGCCTTCCCATTCCTCCTCCTCCACCTCTTCCTCCTCTGCTGGTGCTGCTGCTAGTACAACTGCCACCATTGCTTCCCAGTTGGTGAACCCTCTGCTCCACCTGCAAAAAGACAGAAAAAAAAAAAAAAAAGAATACAATTGCACCATGAGATAATGACAATTCATATTTATGCATTACATTTATCTTTATCTGTCTGCATTCATATTTATGCATTATATTTATCTTTATCTGTCTGCATTCATATTTATGCATTACATTTATCTTTATCTGACTGCATGCACCTTGACCTTAATCTTCAAGCAAAGTTTTTATTATTGTAGCTTTCTTTTCTTCTTTATCAGAGTTTCATTATTTTTGGTCTGACATTAAGCAAGCTGTATCACTTTTCTCTCAAACCCATGTCCAATTTTATTGAAAGATTTCTTTTATCTTGAAGGCTACATAACATTAATGAGTATTTTTAGTCTGCTATTGAGGTTTTAATTTCATTTAAATGGATTTTTTTTTTCGAAAATGAATCCACATCTTTTTTGGGTTATAAGGAATTAATGCAAATTTCTCAATAATATATCATAACACTATAAAATTATTACATTTTATAGATATTTTCATAAAAAATATCAAAATTAAATTTTAATATTTTATATTCTAAAAGATATTGCAAAAATAATTGAATATATAGTTATGTGGTGTATTGTGGACTGGACAAATAATGACAGAGTTTATGACCAGCCAATGGTTGTGCAATTACACCAGCATTAAAGTTGGTTAAGATGATTACAAACCTACTCAAGGATGATATGATGTTGAAAATAGTCAATCATTATACAAAGATTGGAATAAAATTTCACATTTATGCGTCCAAAAGGACAAAGAGCCTCCTAAATGAAGGTTTCAGATGCCAAGCCGCAAAGGAGCTAGAGAAGAGAATAATGAAAGAAACATATTTCCTTCCTTCGAATTTAAAGTTTTCAGAGCAATTATAGCTTACTTGAGAACTTGAAATTTCCAGAACTATATTAAATAGGCAAAAATTTATTAAAAAAAGCCTTACATACATTGATTATATATATATATATATATATATATATATATATATATATATATATATTCAACTAATAAAATAATTATATCTATGATAAATAAGAGTATCAATATTTTTATAACTGAAAGGAAAAGATGTAGCGATAAATTCATTAGCTAAATTATAAATAATCATTTTATTGGCACCATATGGAGAATTCTAGAGCCTCAAAATTATGTCAGAGAATCATTTAAAAGCTCTAAATTATTAAAAAAAGCGTATAAAATGATCATATCATCTATTTTTGCACTGATTTATTGATTAAAATCCTGAGACCTATTTTAATTTTTCATGGTATGCTTGTATTGTTGTGCATTTGTAATGTTATGGTACTATAGCAGAAAATTACCAGCATATATTATTATTAATGTTTCTCGAGATCTACAGTATAAACAAAGTTTAGATTCTTCTAAGCTCAGAACTCAGAAGTTGATATTGGTTTTTAAATCTACCCATCACCAAGAAATAAAAAACAGTCATTGTACCCAAACGTTTCCTATGTGACCTCTTTGTACTCTTCTTAACACTTTCTTTTTAAAACTTTTGAATCGAAAAAAGATGCTTTTATCAGTTGATGTGACAAAAAAAAAATAACTGAAGAATCCAATGGACCCAAATTGGAATCTGATCTCCAAGTTATACTAAGTCACAAAGAAACTCAGAAAACGAAATTACCCATATAGTTTTTTTCTTGTATTAATTAATTAAAAGAAGAAAAAAAAATGATGTTTAAGGCGACTATGAGATTGTGAGTTTGAATTTTATTATGATCCTAACTAATTAACAAAAAGTAAAGAGCTGAAGAAGGTTCATGTTGTGTTACCTTAACAGAGCTGAAGTTGTCAGGTTTAGAAATGGGGTTTATATTAAAACTCAGCACACCCAAATCCTTCCTCTGGTTTTCTACTCCAACTCCAAGCCCTGCTCTCTCCTTCAGCAGCTTTCCTAGTTTAACACACTTCCTTGAAGCAAACTCTTTCAACACATCTGCAACAACAACGAAACTTAAATATTATTAACCCAAAAAATTTGACATAAAGGTCCCATTTCCCTAGTAAACAAATTTCCGGAAACTAATACTAAGAAAACTGCAGTTTAGTGGTATTAGAGTCATTTTTAAGAATGTGAAATTTCAGTGGGGGAATACTGCTAAACGTACCCTCAAAACTGACAAGTTGATAGACGCGGCCAATGAGCAGAGTATCATCAGGTCGAAGAAGCTTGAGCTGCTTCAATGGCAACCCATTTTCCGTCTTCATAGTCGGAGACGAGACAACGAGTGCAACATAGTGTCCTGGATTGGAATTCATGATCTCATGAGCGCTAACTGACCAATAAATCCTTTGGATCTTGTTTCCCGGATGTTGAATCACCACGGTTGCTGTCTCTGCAGCTTGACAATTTCCCATATCTTGCAAAACCAAACACACCCCTGTTCAAGAACCCAAAGTTTACAATTGAGTGGGGAAGTAGTGGTACATTGGATAATATCTGCTGACGCCTTGTTCACGTTCACGACGTACGGTACGGCCAAGAAAGAAAGAAAAAAAATTCCAGAGATGTGACCTAAAGATTCATAAAATCGAGGAGGAAGAAAAAACCCCACAAGTATTCGTATGCAGAATTTCTCTCACTTGAATAGGTAGAATTGGAAAGAAGGTAATAATGAGGGTGGTGGTTGTTCGGAAATAGGAGTTGGAGGTGGAGGTGGAGATGGTGGTGGTGCTGGGTGCTTTATATGAGATGGTAATGATAGGAAGCGCAAATGCTATATATGCTAGTCCTTTAAAGAGCCTTTGATCTTCTTTTCAAAAATAAATTAATTAATTGAAGAATTTTTTGTCAAATGACATAAAATTATGAAATTGTAAATTTCATCATTAAGGTCAAATATAAATATAAATACAAATATAAATACAAATATAATTTTAATTTTAATTTTAAAATTATATTAAATAAATTTTTCATGTATTAAGTTATTATTTTATTTTACTAATTTTAAAATATATTATTTTAATAATTTAATGTAATTAAAAATTAACATGAATACAAATTAAAATTATTTTAAAATAATAAAAAATTATTTTAAAATTAACAATAGAATATATTAAAATTATAAAAAAATTATTATTATAATAAGCATGCAATATACTACTAGTTTACAATAAAATTATGTTAATATTTCGATGAAAATTATATTGTTCGACTAGTATTCTTTATGCATGGAGACGTGTTGGATCTGCAAAAGCATGCGAGGGTTGCGTGAGTGACAAATAGGGACTCATCGATAGGATCCCTAGTAGTCGTACGTAAGGGAAATCGATGGGAAGGCATTAGAATCTCTATTTTTTTTAATAGATATCATTAAAAATTTCTGTACACATATTAAAAATTATATTTAAAAAATATTATTATATATAAAAATAATTATATTATTTTTAATTAATTATTTTTATAAATTATTATATATTTTAAAAATAATTATTTCTAAAGAGAAAAAAAAAATTAAAAAAAATTAATTAACATTTATTGATTATTATAAAATATCAAGTATTATGAAATAAAAATATTTTATAAAATGACATTTAATTTGAAATAGAAAGAATATTCATTTATGTGAGAAAAACTGAGCTCTGTCTTTTAATGAATTTTATAATGACTAACATGCATTATTCTAATAATAAATAATAATTTTTATCTAATCTAATGATATTTAATCATATTTAATTTAATGAAGAATAATATTTTTTATTTAATTTAATGATAATTTATTAATTATATTATTATAATATAATAACGCAAATGAGATTATAATTTTCGACATATTTCTTAATTTAGGACATGCCCAATACCCCAAATTCCCCACGAGGCGGTGGGTTGTCTATTTTTTGCTTTCTCTCGCCCATTAATTATCCAGATTTCTTATTTTTGCCTAATACGTTAATTGCAACTTTAAGCCCCTAATCTTATCATCATTTTGGTTCTACTCTTATGTATGTTCTTTCTTGGCTCCTCGATGATGTTAGTGGGGTCAATTATGATGACCTAATGCATAAATTGCTCCATGTATTATTTTCCGATGGATCATTTTAACACTTTATTTTTAATTTTAATCAATTAAATATTTAATCTTTTATTTTTAACTCTTGAATACTCATCTGGCAAATAAATTGTGTAAAATTCATACGCATGCTTCTAAATTATTTTCACTTAATTTAACCCAAAGACCCCGTATTTATAGTATGATAATGGTAAAAAGCAAGATAAAAAGCTAGCAAAAGTGGTGAAGCTTGTGTCTTCGAATAGATGAGTCCTGATTCCACTCTACATACATATATAAGCTTATGTATAACTGCTCTATTAACACTCGTTAATTTCATAGATTTTGCAGTTACTTGGTCATTAATTATTTATGTCTTTTGTTACATTCTTTATTTTTGTAACCGTTAGTTGTTTCGCTCGTTCGGACCTCTGCCTTGTTCATTCATCCAATCTTGTTCATTCGGACACTTGTTGGTTATCAACTTGTCCGGCACAGCGTGGGGTGCAAGTATTTCTGCTTGCTTTGGCTTGTTTATTTTGCTCGTCACTTTCTGCGACAATTTTCGTCCGTTCGTCTTTTCTGCTTTTATAGCGTTTTTATGCATTGAGTGATAGCATTGGCGGGATCACAATTCTTCTTTTCTTTTCAAAATTTAAATTTGCAGAGTCTTTTCATTTCCCAATGTCCATGTGTCTCTCCATCTTCCTATCTGACTTTTCCTTTTCCTCTCACATAAATTGCCTCCCATAGTCCTAGCTTGTAACCATTTTGCGAATATTTCCTTCAAGCCTCTATTTGCGAAATCTTTCTCCAACCTCTTACCTTTTCCTTCATCTTACTTTTTTATCTCCTTCAAGTACTATTTCTAATAGCGTCCAATGATGGCAGTCCTAAAATATTAGTGGCATTTGCTGCTTCCTCAAGAGTGGAACCCCAGTCTCAGCGTTCTGGTAATTTGTTGGAGGTATCGCATGTGAGCCAAAATGCTTCTTCTCTTTCCTTTGAGAACTTAAAAAAATTCAGTAGGGTTTCCATATTTCTAGTGAGTTTTCACATGAGGTAGAGCCTTTTATAGGCAATTACATAACAAATTAATGAAAGAAAATGAGCCTAAAATATCTACAAATGATACAAATGATTTACAACTACTAATAGTAACGTGAAATTAAAAACTAACTTTGACCACTAACTAAGGCCCCACTAACACAATTTTGAATAAAATCTTAACATGCTTTAGTAAACATGTTACAGCTGAGACAGAGACTTAGTAAATAAGTTAGCAACTTGGTCATTTATACCACAAAACTCCAGCTCTATTTCTCCATTTGCTACCAACCTTCGAATGAAATGATGTCGAGTTTCAATGTGTTTTGTTCTGTTGTGAAAAGCTGGATTTTTTGTCATTGCTATTGTACCTTTGTTGCAACTTTCTCTTGGCCCAAATCAACCAAAACTCGCCTAAGCCACACAGCTTGACATGCTGCAGAAGTTGCAATGATATATTCCACTTTCGAAGATGATAAAGCAATAGTTTCCTGCTTCTTTGAATTCTATGAAATGACACCTGAACCAAGGCTGAAGCTATGACTAGATGTACTTCTTCTGTCATCTAAGGAGTCTGCCCAATCACTAACAGTATAGCCAAATAATTTGAAATTTGATACTATAGTGGATCAAATTCCATAGTCAACAGTTCCAGTAACATATCACAAGACTCTTTTAGCTGCTCCAAGGTGATGCTTTGTTGGACTGTGCATAAACCTGGAGAAAACACTAACAAAAAAAGCTATGTCAGATCGTGTATGAGACAGATAATTCAGTCCACCCATCAACCTTCGAAAATAAGTTGCATCAACCTTCTCTGTCCCATTTTCAACTTGTAATTTGTCATTTAAATTCATTGGAGTTGAAGTCACATTGCAATTCACTATGATGAACTTTTTGAGCAAATCAGTTGCATACTTTTGTTTCCTAGAAAAAATTCCATCTGCACATTGTTTCAGCTCAAGCCCAAGAAAATACTGCAACAATCCCAAATCTGTCATTTCGTAGCTCCTCATCATAAAAGACTCGAAATCAGCAATAAGACATTCATTATACTTAAAATAAATCATGTCATCAACATAAACACAAACAACGAGAAAATCAGTTTTGCCTTCTCTTTTCAAATATAAAGTGGGCTCATTTTCACTTCTAATAAAACCATTCTCACAAACGCGGTGCTTGCTTAAACCCGTAAAGAGCTTTTCTTAATTTGAAAACTTTATCCTCATGACCATTTACAACAAAGCCTTCAGGTTGAGACACATAAAATTCTTCTTCCAAGTCTCCGTTTAAGAAGACAGATTTCACATCAAATTGAAAAATAGGAAGAGACAATTGAGCAACTAATCGCAATAATCTTACAGTTTCAAAGCGAGCAACAAGTGAGAACGTTTCTTCAAAGTCGATACCTCGTTGTTGGGCATACCCCTTTGCTACAAGCCATGCTTTATGCTGTTGGACACTCCCATCAGCATGGTGCTTTGTTCTAAACACCCATTTGAGCCTAATAGCATTCTTTCCTTTAGGCAAATCCACCAATTCCTAGGTCTGATTTTTCTAGATTGCAACCATTCCATTCTTCCATTGTTGTTGCTTCCTCATAGAAATTGGATCTGAAACACACAAAGCAAAAGAACAAGTTTCATATATTTCTCTCAAGGACTGGGTTTTCCTTGAAGAAGATTTAGTAGATGAGGAAGAACTTGATCTGTTTGGACTTGAGGAGCTGTTACTTGCTGAATTTGGGGGTGAAAAATCAGCAACATCATTTTCTAAAACTGGAGCTTGGTCTGTCTTTTGAGCATCTCTCCAATCCCATTCTGCATCTTCATTAAAAACCACATTTCTGTTAACAATAATGTTGCCACTTAAAGAATTATATAGCCTATATGCTTTAGATTGAGGACTATAGCCAACAAAAATGCATTTTTCAGATTTTTCATCAAGTTTGTGGCGAGATTGAGAATTAATTAAAGCATAGGCTATACAACCAAAAATTTTTAAGTGACTTACATGTGGTTTTCTGCCTCTCCAAGCTTCATATGGTATTTTGTTCATCACAGCTCTTGTTGGAGAAATATTCAAAAGATACACAGCTGTTGCAACCACTTCAGCCCAAAAAGAATTCGAAAGACCCTTGGCTTTGACAAGCTTCTGGCCATCTCCATAACAATTTGGTTCTTTTGCTCAACAATGCCATTTTGCTCTGGTGTGTATGGTGCAGTGAGCTCTATGTGAATGCCACATTCTTCACAAAAAATATTAAATTCAATAGAATTAAATTCACCACCTCTGTCAGTCCAGAGACATTTGATATGACTGCCCATTTGATTTTCTACCAAGCTCTTATATTTCTTAAAAGTGACAAGAGCTTTCGTTTCAAGAAATAAACCCAATTCATATGGCTATAATCATCAATCAGCAATAAAAAATACCGACACCCACTAAATGTTTACATGGGTCCAGACAAATCCGCATGTATCAATTCAAGACAACTACCAGCCCTCCATGATTTTCCTACGGGAAATGATTTCTTACTTTGTTTGCCCAAAACACATTCTTCACAAAACTCAAAAGATTCAATCTTTGGTAACCCATTAACCATGTTTTTCTGACTCAACAACTTCAATCCATTTTCATTTAAATGCCCATGACGCAAATGCCGCAACTTAGATTCACCAATTTTACTAACAGCAAGGGCAATATTAACATTAGAAGCATTTAGTGGGAACATTTTGTTTTGAGCCATTTGAACATTAGCAATGGTATGACCAGTTTTCCTATCTTTAACTCTACATGAGTTATCATCAAACAAGATTCTATACCCACTAGCCATCAGTTGTCCAACACTTAACAGATTATAAGCCAAACCAGGAACAAATTGCACATGATTTAAAAGTTTAGTATTACCGTGGCTAGTATTGATGGCAATTGTACCTTTCCCTTCCACTTGAATCACCTTGTCATCGCCCAATCGAACTGTTGATTTCTTTTTCTCATCAAGCTCTTTAAACAATTGCTTTGAACCTGACATGTGATTAGAACACCTACTGTCTAAGAACCAAACAACATTAGCAACATTTTTATCAAACGAATAAGCCATGAACAACATATTCTCTTCTTCTTTAGCAAAATTAGCATGTTTTCCTTCATTCTTTTGCTTGGTCCAATAATCAGCTTCTTTGTGACCCAACTTTCCACAATAGTAGCATTTGATTGAATTATTTCTAAACAGTCGTTATTCACCAGAATGTCCACCTTGTCCACGACTACCACCGCGACCTCAGCCACGATAACCACCGCGTGAACCGCTTCTATGTGAAGCTTTGTCATCTGTTTTGGCGTGAGAGGACTCTCATTTCCTTGAAATGCCTTTTTTTAAATTCTTGTTGATGATTTATTTAACCTGTCCTCATGAGCTTGCAAAGAACCCATTAAATCATCAAAAGAATAAGTAGATAAATCTTTAAACTCCTCTATTGCAGCAACCACATTATCAAATTTAGGAGTTAGACTTCTCAATAATTTTAAAACCACAGTCTCATCAGTAAT
Organism: Omphalea diandra; assembly: GCA_949677035.1. NCBI lineage: Eukaryota > Viridiplantae > Streptophyta > Magnoliopsida > Malpighiales > Euphorbiaceae > Omphalea > Omphalea diandra. The sequence continues at coordinate 1,973 of CATIWR010233327.1, read as the reverse complement.
TTTGTCGCCATATGCCCTCATTTGAGAGACAATAGCAGAAGTTCTCGATAAATACGCTTGAACAGATTCAGAGTTACCCATTTGAAGCATTTTAAATGTTCTACGAAGGGACTAAAGTTTCACAGTAATTACCTTCAAGGAGCCTTGAAATTCTATTTTGAGAGTCTGCCACACTTCCTTAGAGGTAGTTGCTGCTGAAATATGAGAGAAAATATCATCTAAAACAGCTTGTTGAAGGAAGAACAGAGCCCTTGCATCCTTCTTTTTGTTTTCTTGAAGCCTTTGCTCATCATCTGGGTCATTATACTCATTTTCAACTAGCTCCCATAATTCTTAAGACATAAGCAAAGTGTGTATTTTTATTCTCCAAAATTCGTAGCTCTCACCCTTAAAGAGAGGAATTAAGGGCTAGGTTGAAGTTGCAGTGTCGTTTACTGCCATTTGAAATGTTTGCGTGAACCACTTTTTCTTTCCCCCTTTGCTGCCCTCTCACTTTTTAATTCACTCTCCCACTCTTCCAAATAATGGCTCTGATACCAAAAATATGTTGGCTAATTAAGGTAATGAAAGAGACCAAAACAAAGATGATAAAGTGGAGCTTTGTATATACACACTAACGAAGAAGGAAACAGAGCCTTTTATATGCAATTACATAACAAACTAATGAAAGATAATGGGCCTAAAATATCTACAAATGACAAAGGTTTGATTTACCACTACTAACAGTAATGTAAAATTAGGAACTAACTTTGACCACTAACTAAGGCCTCACTAACACAATTTTGAATCAAATCTTAATAGTATACAAATATATGCCAAATGGAAACCTAGAAGAGTGGTGACATCATGCCAAGCTAGTTGAAAAACAATGCCTCAGTCTTTTCCAAAGAGTAAACATTGCTCTAGATGTTGCGAATGAACTAGACTATCTTCACCACCATTGTGAAAAGCCAATCTTTTATTGTGAACTAGAACGGAGAAATATTCTTCTTGATTATGATATAGTTACTCATATAGGAGATTTTGGGTTTGCAAAATTTCTCCCTCAACTCACACATCAAATCCAAAACAGCTTAATAGGAATCCAAGGAACAATTAGTTATACACCTCCTGGTAGTTATTACCTCTGTGCGCTAAATATATGCTAGCTCCTCACTTTTATTTTACCTTTTCTCTATCTACTATCAAAACTTATACTAGAATATTGTCCATGGTAGAGTATGGTTTAGGAAATGAAGTGTCCAAAAGTGGAGATGTTTATAGCTATGGGATCCTATTACTAGAGATTATGACGGGAAAGGAACCCACAAATGAAATTTTTGTGAAAGGCCTTAATATTAATAAATTTGCTAAGGTGGCATTGTTTGACCTAGTGTTAATGATTACAGACCCAGTTCTTTTACAAGATGACGAAATAAGAGGAAATGGAAATCCAAGTCCAAATAAAATCAGAAATGATTTAAAAGTCGAATGTCTAATTTCCATAATCAAGATTGGAGTAGCATGTTCTATGGAATCTCCTCACGAGAGAATGGACAAAAGTGATGCAGTCAAAGAACTCCTAAAATCTATTTCTTGGAAGCTTGAAGAGGGATGTTGAAGCATAGAAGCAAGTAATTCTTCATCTCTGACATTAAACACTTACAATGCATTATTGGAGATATATTTGTTATAAATTAGGTGTTGGGTTTCACTTAATTTTGTTTTCAGTATTTGTTCTATAAAAATGTTCAAGTGCATTAAGTTATGATGTGGGAATTAAAAAGTTATATAAGCATAAGTGCATCACCCATCATTTGTTTTTTTTTTCCCTCACATTTCATTACAATCTTTTCCTCTTTTGCAGTTGTTGCATGATATAATCAAGGTGGCTAAAGTTTCATTAATCCTAGAAGAATGGAAGTATAAGCAAATTTGTTGTAGCTTTACATATTATATAGCTGCAGACATTTATGTCACATGGCTATGCTCTG
>CATIWR010233323.1:0-30168 GCA_949677035.1 Omphalea diandra | reverse complement strand
CAAACATATAAATATACAAATTTCAAGTTTGTCACATCATCAAATTCCCATTATATGGAAATCGAATTATTGGAAAACAAAATTAAAAGATTAATGAGGTTTCATCGGGTTCAGGGACAATCACAATTAATGAGCCATATCTTTTTCCACATAATAAATAAAGCAAAACTACTTTACAGTATTTAGACGGGATATAACCCTGCAAATTTCATGTTTTTAACTTTGTCTAAATTAGCACATAAGGTCATCAAAATATATGTAGAAATCCAGACTAATGAGATTTCGGTTGGTTATGAACCAACCCTTATAAAAGAGCCATAACTCTTCACACAAACCAAATTAAGAAAAACTGCTTCACATACATTTAGATGGGACATAAAGCTACAACTTTCTTAGCTTAATCTTTCTTAATCCCTCTTTTATGGTTATGAAATCATGGGTGAAATACTAGCTCTAATAATGAAATCAACACAATCAGCTATTATTTATCTTGAGCTTTAACTTTCATACGTAAGCTCTACCTCAAATACTCCATAATTCTTACTAATCATGCATTTTAACATGTTATAAGAGGAATTTCATATGGGAAGATGATAAAATCACCTACCTCTTTTCCCAAAACTAAAAAATCTCATTATTTCTTCCAACCTAGCTCAATTTTCTTCTTATTCTTCTTATTATTATTCATCATCATCATCATCATCATTTTCTTCTTCTTCGTTTAGATCTCTACCTATTTCTACACTTCCTCACATTTTATCCTCTCAAATCTACTCTAAAAGAAGAAAAATTTTAACTTATATACCTACTCTAATAAGACAAAATCATAGTGTCTCACTACCATTGGTCAGAAGTTCAATATTCCTTTTTTAATCATTTTTCTTCACTCTTTCATCACCTTCATCCATCTATTAATCCTTATATGCTCCTTATACTTTTAAAATAACTTTATTTATGATGCTATAACATGCACACAACATAAGATATTTTATCATGCAATTATACAAACATCACATCCATGTTCAATTGATGTAAATGCAATAAAGCAAATGTCATCACCATGCTTATCAAATCCATATATAAATAATCATTTATCCAATGCACATATGTTCATGTAGGATTGTAAATCATTTATGTAATGAATATATTCATATGAGAATGTTAATGAATAAAGATAGTGCCCTAAATTCAATTGTACAAGTGTCATTATCATGCTTATCAAATTCACATATAAATGATCATTTATCCAATGCATATGGTTATATGGGATTGTAAATCATTTATACAATGAATATGTTTTTATGAGAATGCTAATGAATGAGGATAGGGATGTTACATTTCTTCCCTTCTTATAAAGAATTTCATCCTCGAAATTCAATATCTATAAATAAATGTCGACATTGTCTTTTCAAATTCTCTTTGGTTTGCCATATAGCCTTTTATAGTGAGTGGTTTCTCCATAACACTTTAACGAAAGAGATTTCTCAATTTCATAATTGTTTTGTCTTATAACTAATGGTCTTTACTAGTTCTTCAACATAACCTACATCATCTGCAATTGTTATAACTGATCCCTAAGTATATGTATAAGATCAGACTGATATTCTTTGAGCATACTCATATGAAGTACATAATGAATTTGAGTCATCTTTAGTGGTAGTGATAACCTATAAACAAATGGATCAATTCTTTCTAAGATCTCATATAGCCCTATGTATTGAGGACTCAGTTTCTTCTTCTTGCTAAATCAAATTATTCCTCTCTATGGTGAAACTCGAAGGAATGCTTTCTCTCTCACCACATATTCCATTTCTCTTAGTCTATATAGCTCTTTAGTTATCTTGTGCTACTTTAAGTTTGCTTTTGACTGCTTTCACCTTGCCAATAGTGTCTTGCACTAGTTCTGACCCTTTTAAATCACACATCCCTTCTTCATCCCAATATATAAGACTTTGATATTTTCTTCCATATAATGCTTCATATGGTGCCATCTGTATACTTCTATGATAATGATTATTATAAGCAAATTCAATCAAGGCAATATATTCATCATATGCACCTTCAAACTCTATCATGTAAGCTCAAAGCATGTCTTCAAGTGTCAGAATTATCCTTTCTAATTGCCCATGATATGAATGAGGTTGAGTTTTAGGTCCTTATTTATATGTAAAACGTAAGTCCCAAGTCATAATTCAAAGATCAAACAAGATAAACTGTTAAATCCCAATTAGACCTTTAGAAAGCTTATTTCTAGCAACATAAATCATAAAGATTTAAGAGGTGTTAATATCAACCTTAAATTAACTAAGTACATTAAGACCTAGATTAAAAATGTTTGTGAAATTATAAAAAACTCACTTAGCAATTTCACTAAGTTATATTAAAACTCAAAAAGAGAATTAACTCTCACAAGCTATTTGCTAAAAGAAATATTCTTCAATGATTGATTCATGGCTGAATAAGAAAGGCTATTTATAGCCTTTACAAAGGCTCTAAAAACATTAATAATTATTTCCTAAATAGTCTTTGAAATATGCCTAATCTATTTAGGAAAAAGGATACTTCTAAGCTAAATAAGAAATAACTAAAAGATACATTAGATATCTTCCTAAATATAAAAGAAGTTTCTTACATAAGTAAATATAAAAGTTCCTAATTAGTTTAAGAAAGAAGTTTGGCCTAATAAGGAAGTTTCTTCATGCTTGGTCGAATTAGGCCTCCAAATGGTGCCTTTGGTGAATAACAATAGTCATGGGGATCTCCATATATTAGTCTTCCATGGATCAAGTTAAAGACTTTCTTTGAAGAGTCCATGTTGCCATATTTAACCAATTGGGCTTATTGCCTTCTTTGTTCCTCTTGGATTAGCTCAATGGTTATTCTTTGTTGCATGAATAACCCAATTGATTCTTTGAACCTTTTGAGCCTTCCCTTTGTGATTGGGCCTTGAAGTTAAAGAGGATCTTTGGGCTAGCCTTGGATATTTGCTTCATTCCCTCTTTCCTCACAAGGATTCATCCTCGAATCCATACCTTTAGGATAAAGCATTAGCCATAATGTTGTTTGTACTTTGTTTGTACCTTATGACATATAAAAATGACTCTATAAACTCACTCCATTTTGTATATCTTTTATTGAGCTTTTATTGCCCCTTTAGTTAGTTCAAACTTTTATGGTCAGTATGGACAATAAATGCTTTAGGTAATAGGTAGTGCTGCCATGTTTGTAAGGCTCTTACCAAAGCATACTTCTATTTGAAATTGGTTGGGTAGTTCAAGGATGCACCATTAAGTTTCTCACTAAAATAGGTAATAGGCTTTCCTTCTTCCATGAGCATGACTCTAATTTCTATATATGAGGCATGACATTCAATTTTGATTATACTAGAAAAATTAGGTAAAGATAATAAAGGTGCACTAGTTTTAATTTAGATTTGAGTAAAGAAAAGGCATTTTCTTATGCACCTCCCATTGGAAGCTAACATTCTTTTTAATCATTTTGGTTAATGGTGTGACTATGGTGTTCAAATCCTTCATAAATCACCTATAAAAACTTGCAAAACCATGGAAAAATCACACATCCTCTATATTCTTTGGTGTAGGCCAATCCTTGATAGCCTTGATCTTGTCTTCATCTACCTCAATCCCTTACTCCTTACTATAAAACCTAGGAATACAACTTTGTTTGTATAAAAAGAACACTTCTTAAGGTTAGCAAATAACTTTTCCTCTATCAAAACATCAAAAATTAACTTTTCATGCTTAACATGATTTTCCAATGATTGAGAATATATGAGAATGTCATCAAAGTACACACCATAAACTTACCAAGAAAATATTACAAAACATGCTTCATTAATCTCATGAAAATGATAGGTGCATTAATCAAACCAAAATACATAACCAACTACTTATATAAACCATATTTTGTTTTGGAAGCAGTTTTCCACTTATCTCCCTCCCTCATCCTAATTTGATGATATCCACTTTTAAGATCAAATTTGGAAAACGTTTTCGCTCGATGAAATTCATCAAGCATATCATCAAGCCTAGGAATAAGATGTTTATATTTGATAGTAATCTTATTTATACAATTAACACACATCCTTCAAGTTCCATCCTTTTTTTGGTATAAATAAAATAAGAACAACACAATGACTCATACTTTCTCTTATGAAACCTTTCTCCATTAGCTCATCAATTTGTCATTAAAGCTCATTCATCTACTCATGATTAATCCTATAGGCTGGCCAATTTTGAATTTAAAAGCCTAGAATGAAGTCAATTTGATGTTCTATCCCTCTCAAAGGTGGTAATCCTTTAGGCATCTCTTCGGGAAATAAGTCATCATAATCCTGTAAAAGAGAAATAAACACATTCGGCAAAGAAATAATTAAGTCATTAGTAGAAAAGTAAGCTTCTTTATACAACATAAAAAAACATGGACATATGGGATAGATAAACTTTTCTCACTCCTTTCTCTTTTGTATAAAAGCTTTTTTTCACACCCTCTCCTTTTGTATACCCTCACCTCTTTTTTAGGCTTCCTCTTTTTGCTCTCCTTTTACCACTCTAACCACACGTCCATCTTTGGTTTTCTCACTACTATCCTTTTGTTGTGATAATTTTTCTATTTCTTATTTATGCACACTTTCTCTCTTTCTTAAGACTTTTTTTTTCTTTATAGGTTTGAGAAAAGATAAAAAAAAAAAAAGATAGTACAATATGTTTGCCCCCAAAATCAAACTCATATACATTAGTAAACCCATTATGTTTTGCCTTCCTATCAAACTACCATGGATGCCCCAAAAGTAAGTGACTGGTTTGCATAGGTATAACATCACATAAAACTTCATCTTTATATTTACTCATTGTTAATGTAATCCTCGCTTGCTTGGTTACCTTAATTTCCCCATTCTTATTTAACCATTGTAGGTGGTATGGTCTAAGATGTTTCAAGGTTAGCAATCCCATTTTATCTACTAGATAAGTGCTAGCTGCATTAATGCAATTATCTCCATCAATTATAATAAGACATAAGTGGCCATTAATTCAACACCTAACATGAAAAATGTTTTCCCTTTGCTCATGACCATTTTCAACATGGGCATTTAAAGAGGGTCTAGTTATAAAAAGTTATTTACTTGTTGCTTCATTAGGGTCATCAAAATTGGCCACATCACTAGCATCTTCTAATGGAGGCATTTCGGGGTTGGCGTCTACTTCATCAGCTTCATCCTCACTTATAATTTCACCATCTCTAAGCACCATGGTCCTTTGTTGGGGCATTCACAAGCCATGTGTCCTATCTCTGGGCACTTGAAACATTTATGGAGCTGGCCTTATTAGATGTTGTAGGTTTTGCCTTAGATAGATAGTTGGACTTCCTCTATTCTTTCTTCTGTATTTTGGCCTTAGGTATACTAATAGGCTTATCACAACCTTTAAACTTGTTAGTACCAACAGAAGAAGATAAATTAGGCTTATAAAGCTTACCCCTTTGTTGATTTTCCAATTTGATGGATAAATGGTACAAATCCTCTAAGTCGTTGTAAGGTTACATCACCACTTGATCCATGATGGTTTTGTTAAGCCCACTAAGAGACCTTGCCATTATTTGCTCCATAGATTCTTGAATTATAGCCCTAATCATTGTCACCTCAAGCTATTGGTAGTATTCTTCCATACTTCTAGCACCTTGTATAAGCCTTTAAAATTTAGTGTGCAAATCCTTATAATAATAGCTAGGTATAAATATTTTTCTCATTATTCTTTCCATTTCTTTCCAAGTACAAATAGGCTCATCCCCACATTTTTTTCTAGTATATTTTAATTAGTCTAACCAAACAAGAGCATACTCCACAAACTTAATAGTAGTAAGCTTAATTTTCTTTTCTTCACCATAATTGTGATAATTAAAAATAAAATCTAACTTTTTTTTCCATGATAGGTATGCTTTGCGATCACCCGTGCCGTTAAAGGTAGGAATCTTCATCTTGATGCCACTAAGATTGCTATCTTGCCTACTTGATCTTTGGGACAATTCCTCCATCAAATCACCATCCTCCTCCTCATGAGTGAATCTATCATGCCTTGGTTGTCTAAAATGGGTATGGGTATTGTTGGAATTGGAGGCGTTTTGAATGCTCATAAGTTGCTCTTTCACCTTTTTAAACTTTTGTTTTATTAGAGGCATAGTATCTTGCATAACTTTTACAAATAACTTCCACTCTAGATCATTTTGAGGTTTTGCCATGGTTAGTGGAATAACACAAGAAAATACTCATAAACACTCCCTTATGTGTTTACACTCAATTGATGGCACTCACACTTATGTTTAATTCAAAATTGGCTTTTACATTCTTATGAGCTCACCACTCTTTGCCTTTTACCTATTAAGATTATTTTCTTTAAGTTCTTTAAGGACTAAGTTACTTTAAGGTTTTGCCATGGTTAAGGAATCTTAAACAGAACACAAATAAGTAAAAACTAATTCTTAAAACACTTAGAAAATAAAAAGAATTGAAAAGAACACAATTAGTTAGCAAACAAATTTCTAAAGATCTAATAATAATCTAAGAGTTTAGAAGGAATTTGGAAGTGCAAATTGGTCTTTTGAAGATGTTCATAAATATGTATAGGCCGAATGAGAAAGGGGATTTTAAAATTGGCCTTAAATAACACCTTTGCAATTGTTAGCTTGTTTCCTTTCTTTTCTTTTCTTTTCTTTCCTTTTTTCTTTTTGCTTTCTTTATTTCTTTTCTTTTTTTTTTTTTTTTTTTTACTTTTGAAGTTAAAATCAAGTTTAGAATTGCAAGAAACACAAAGAACAACTAAAAAATACAAAGAAATTGAATTTAGCATGAGATTTTTATGGAATTTGAATATATTTTTTTTCAATGTGATATATGATGATGAAACAAGACTAATGAAGGTACAAACAATGAAAATAAACAATTTGGATGCAAGAATTGAGATATGGCAGAATTGGAGAAGAAAGGTGAATACTGTGAATGGATGAACTAAAACAATGCAAGAATATAAAGACAAATACCTTTGATCTTGAATTTAGCCTTGGCTCTGATACAAAATGATACGAATAAGGTTGAATTTTGGATCCTTATTTGTATGTAGAACATAAGAACCAAGTCGTAATTCAAAGATCAAATAAGATAAACTCTCAAATCCCAATTAGACCTCTAGAAAACGTACTTCTAACAATCTAAATTATAAAGATTTAAAAGGTGTTAATATCAACCTTAAATGAACTAAGTAATTGAACACATAGAATAAACAAGTTTGTGAAATTATTAAGAACTTACTTAATAATTTAACAAAGCCCTATCAGAACTCAAGAAGAGAATTAACACTCATAAACAATTTGCTAAAAGAAATATTCTTTAATGATTGATTCATGGCCCAACAAGAAGGGCTATTTATAGCCTTTATAAAGCTTTTAAAAACCCTAAGAATTACTTCCCAAATAGTCTTTGAAGTCTGCCTAATCTATTTAGGAAAAATAATACTCTGAACCTAATAGGAAATAACTAAAAGATACATTAGATATCTCCTTAATTATAAAAGAAGTTTCTTGCATAAGTAAATACAAAAGTTCCTAATTAGTTTAAGAGAGGAGTTCAGCCTAATGAGGAAGTTTCTTCATGCTTGGCCGAATTAGGCCTTCTAATGGTGCCTTGACCAAATAACAATTGTTATGGGCCTCTCCACATGTTGGGCTCTGATAGATCGAGTTAAAGGCTTCCTTTGAAGAGTCCATGCTGCCATCTCCAAGCAATTAGGCTTTTTACCTCCTTTGTTCCTCTTAGGTTAGCCTAATGGTTATTTTGTATTGGATGAATAACCCAATTGCTTCTTTAAACCTTTTGAGCCTTCCCTTTATGAATGGACTTCGAAGTTGAAGTGAATCTTTTGGTTGACCTTAGATATTTGCATTGACTCATCTGTTTGAGGATGAAAAGTAGTATTGAAACTAAACTTGGGTTGCAAACTGACCCAAAATTGAGATTTAAATTGTGGATCTCTATATGACATAATGGACATTGGAACACTATGTAATCTAACAATTTTATCCATATATTTATTGGCTAAATGTTTAAATGAACTAACCATCGAATAGCCAGAAAGTGAGTTAACTTAGTTAGTCGATCAATGATCAACCATGTAGCATCATTCTTATTCAAAGTTCTTAGTAACCAATATACAGAGTCTATGGTTATTCTTTCCCATTTCCATACTTGAATTGTCAATGGTTTCAATTTTTTAGTTTGTGCTTAATGTTCTTTTTTAATCTACTGACAAGTCAAACATGTTGAAACATAGGCTGCTACATCTTTCTTCATTTCAGGCCACCAAAAATGAGATTGCAGGGTATTTTACATTTTTGTCATTCATGGGTGCACGACATATGGAGCATTATATGTTTCTTCTAAGATTTCTCCCACAAGTTATCAACATTAGGCCCACTAATGCAACATCCCAACATCAAGGCATCATTTTTGAATATTAAAATCAAGATGTCTCCTTTGATTTACCATTTCAATTATTCTATATAACTTTGGATCCTTGCCCTATGCTTCTTTAATTTGATCATGCAATATTGGTCTTAATTGAAAAGTAGTAATCAATACCCTATTCTTTTGTGTGTTTACTTACACATTCATAGCCTGTATCTAAACTAAATAAGATAATGGAAATACCTATAAATGAATTACATTGCTCCTGATTTCCTGCTCAAAGCATCAACAACCATATTTTCCTCCCATGGGTGATACTCAATGATACAATCATAATATTTTAGCAGTTCTAATCACTACCTCTGTCTCATGTTTAATTTTTTTAGCTCACCAAATACTTCAAGCTCTTGTGATCTCTAAATATCTAAAAAGTTTCTCCATACAAGTAATGCCTTTAAATTTTCAAAGCAAACACAACGACAGTAAGTTTTAGGTCATGTATTGGGTAAGATAATGCATAAAACATCAATTGTCAAGATGCATATGCAATTACCTTACCATTTTGCATTAAACATATCCCAAACATTTATGAGAGGTGTCACTATAGACTTCAAATCCTCCATTACTTGTAGGAATGGTTAATAATGGAGTAGATGTTAATCTATATTTTAATTCATCAAAACTCTTTTGACATGCTTCAGACTATATTTTTTTGAAGTAACTTAGTAAAAGGAGTAATTATAAGTGAAAAAGCCTTTAACAAATTGACAATAATACCTAGCTAGTCCTATGAAACTTCAGACTTCTATAACACTCTTTAAGGTTTCCCATTTTACTATTGCTTCAATTTTGTTTGGATCCACCACTATGCCTTTCTTAGAAACTACATATCCTAAAAACACCATATAGTCAATCTAGAACTCGCACTTGTTTAGTATAGCAAATAACTATTTTTCTCTTAAAATTTGCAACACAATTTTTAAATATTGTTCATGCTTCTCTTTGCTTATTGAATACACTAATATGTCATCAATGAACACCATTATAAATTTGTCTAAGTAAAGTTGAAACACTTTATTCATAACAGTCACAAATACAGTCGGTGCATTAGTCAAACTATATGGCATCACCAAAAATTCATAATGCCCATACCTAGTTCAAAAAGCAATCTTTGATACATGAAGGTTTGAAATTTTGAGCTGATAATAACCTGATTTCAAGTCAATTTTAGAAAACACTCATGCTCCTTGTATATGGTCAAACTGATCATTTATCCTTGGTAAAAGATATTTATTCTTCATAGTAATCGATTTGATTCCTATAATCAATAAACAACCTAATTGTCCCATCTTTCTTTTTAACAAATAACACTGGAGCACCCCAAAGTGACACACTAGGTCTGATGAATCTCTTTCTAAGTAGTTCCTTTAACTAGGTCTTCAATTCTTTTCAATAAATAACACTATAGCACCTTAAGGTGACACACTAGGTCTGATGAATCTCTTTTCAAGTAGTTCCTTCAACTAGGTCTTCAATTCTCTTAACTCAACCAGAGTCATCCTATAATGTGGAATGGATATTAGTGTTGTTCCTAGGACTAACTCAATTATTAATACTATCTCACTGTCAGGTGGAAAACTTGGTAAGTCAGCTAAAAATGCATCTAGAAACTCATTTACCACTGAAATATTCTCAAGTAATTAATTTGTGAACCTTGTTCCTACCATATGTGCCAAATAAGCTTCATAACCACCTTTAATCATGCAAAAAGCCTTGATAGTAGAAATTATATATGTAGGTACAAACTCAATAGGCCATCTTTTTAGTATATATGTAGATATTGGACTATGCTAACATATAATCTTGACATTTACATTTATTTCTGTTAAAATCTCTATTAGCCCTAGTGCGCCAAGAAGGGGGGGTTGAATTCATGGCAAATTTAAAGTTTTGATTTTAGAGGAAGCTCACAAATATGAAAGATTAGAGAAAGAGAATGAGAAGAATGAACACAAAAATTTTATGGTGGTTCAGATATTAACTAACTCTACATCCTCTCCCCAATTCAACAATTAGGTGTTTCACTCAATCACTAGTGTTTTACAAGCTTACACTCAACTTAGTGTTTAGGCTCACACCAAACCTTACAAGTGTTTTCCTAAGGCTCATACTAAATCTAGTGTTTTAGGCTCACATTAAACCTTACAAGTGTTTTCCCAAGGCTCACACTTAACTTATACAAGAGTTTTGCAACTAGTCTAACTCTCAAACCAAAACAATATTTTTCTATACAATGGCTCACTTTCAAACCCAAACAAGAGTTTTCTATACAAGGGCTTACTCTCAAACCCAAACCCAAGGTGTTTAAAGCTCGCACCAAACTATGTATAAAGAAATAAAGAATTAAAGTTATAAATTAACTTTGCAAGAGTTTTGACACATATCAATGATTTTCCTCTTGCATTCAAGTCCATTTGGTGGTGTATTTATAGGCAATAACCACCAAAGAGACGTTATAAAGAAACTATGCCTAAATCTCTAAGTTGTGTTATGTATATCTTGCAATAAATGCTTCTCAAACAAAATTCGCGATCGAGACTGAATTTGCAATTGTTAATTTTGAATTGTGCCTAACGACTAGTCCACGTGGCATGAAACCATTGGTCTCTTCAAAAACTAGCCATTGGATCTTTCTAATGGATCTTAAAATTCGCGATCGCTACTTCATATTCGTGGTCACTATTTTCTTTTTAGGACTCAATTGTCAACGTGAAATCATTTGTTTAATCAAGTAGATGTTGTTTCTAAAATTTGCAGTCGCTACTGAAATTCATTGTCTTGACTTTTGAATCTCAACAGCTCTCTTTTGAAAATTCGCGGTCACTTCGAAATTCGTGGTCCCTAATTTCAAAGGTAGACTTTCATACTTTGAGTTTTTTTTTTTTTTTTTGCTTCTAATCACTTTTATTCAACTCCCAATGAGATTTTATCTTAATATCTGCAAAAACAACACTTAAAATTGATATCAAAACCTTTCAATCTATATTGTCAATATCAAAGAGAGTTTTGACTTAGGTTTGAACAACCTAGTCCAACAATCTCCCACAAAACCTTTTCACTCATTGTTTTATCCATTATTTTTTCTAATCTTTCCACCCTGATTGCAATAACTTTTAGCTTGGTATAACTTTCAAGATTTGCAGTTGTGATCATACTTCTAATCTCAAATCTCATTCCTTTTTCAAACTTTTGACATTTGTCTTTATCAATGGCCACCATGAAGGATGCATAATAAGATAATTGATTAAATTTTACCTCATGCTCGGCTACAATCATCGTCCTTTTTTTCAATTTTAGAAATTCCTTTCTTTTTTCATCTTTGTACACTTCTGAAATATAATTATTGTTGAACTCATGAAGAAAATCATCCTATAAAGGTTGGACATCACTCCTTGGAATGGTTTCCCAACAATCATTTGCATCCCTTTGTAATAGCGACATTGCATAATCAAACTTTTCTTATGGTATACATTTCATCGAATTCAAAACTCTTTCTGTTCTGGTCTGCATTGAAACAGGAAGGAGAAAGTTACCAATTTGGTTTGAAAGGTGGAAAAAGATAGATGAGCAAACTTGATTCTTCTAACTTGATTTGGTGGCCATGGATGGAGGAAAGGTTTTGAGAAGATTTTACTATGTTTTAAATTTTTGAAAATTAATGAAAATGGGGTTAGAGTTGCATTTTGGCTGAAGATAAAGGGAAAAAGGTGTAAAAAGACCAAAATGTCTAAAGGGAGTGTTCTAGAAAAAGTCCACCAAAAATGCTATTTTCAACTCATAAACTTATGGTTCCATCCTTTTTTCATTTTCTTCAATACACTTGAAACACCATTTTTAGTCATGAAGAATAATATAAAATGGATTTAAAGTCAGTTTTTGGTCGACAATAAAGATAAAAGGGTGTGAAAAAGACTATAATGCCCAATTAAAGCATTCAATTCTTTTTAAAGCTTTGATTCCAACCTTTTATACCTTTCTTTATCACACTTCAAATGCCTACTATAGAAATCTAAAATACATATAGAGCACATCATCATCATGTCATTTAAATATATATTAGGCACATAATAAACAAACATAAGTAATAAGTTTAGAAGAAGGCAACTATGCAACTATGCAACTCTTACTTCCTTCCTTCAAGACACTTCAAATATAAACTTTGGGCATCTAAAACACTTTATTAATATTTCATTTAATCACATTTATATTATAATTGCATATCTGAATATCCATCAAAGATCATGCACCTAACTTAGATTATACTTTAGCTTCCATCATCCTTTCCCATTTTTTTTCAATATGTACTTTAACATAAGTTTCTTCCATATAAAATATTGACATATTGTTTAGACTTAAACCTCTAATTCTATTATTCATTCATGTTCATTAATCATCATTTCTTATATATGCATACTTATGAATGATAACTTACACTTATATTCTCTTTATGACTTAGCATCTTCCACCTTCATATTATCTTAGTCATCTTCGTGAACTCATGTCATATCATATGTAGTAATCTTTATATCATTAAAATCATCACCATTTCATCAAATTTTGCCTTCTCATGCATATCACTTATGGGAAGTAGTCGTCTTTTATAATGGTCCCTTAAGAGGTTAGTTTCGGGCCTTACAACTCACCCCTCCTTATAAAATTTATCCTTGAATTCCTATATCAATCACGACTAACTTCCTTTTCTACTTATACTTATTGATGTTTGATCACAAATAAATAATATAAGTCAACTTATGTATATTCTTAAGGTACATTAGAGTGGAAGGGATTTAAAATCTCTTAAAATTCTTTTAAAATGCTTGTATAACTTATAAAATTGTTTAAAACATTTATTAGTTTCAAATCTCATTTCAAATATTAGAATGACTTGTTATGATTATTAGAGGGTACTCCATAGCTATAACTAAGAGATTCCATTACCCCCTTTTGGGTTAGGAATAAATCCCATACCCTTGAAAATTATCCCTTCCCTTTGCTAGTAGTCCAAAGGATAAACATAGTTGAATAATCTCAATTTCTAATCTTAACTCTATCTTTTATTATTTCATGTCTTTACGTATCATCATTTTTATGTCCCTATCTCTCTTTTTACATCATTATTCCATATCTTTCAATCATAGCATCATATCACCTTATCACCATGTCTATATTCAATATCATCACATTTTATTTTTCATAACATTATACCATTTCCTATTTCTTAATCATATCATGATTCTATCATGTCTTATTCTATATCATTATGTCATAACTTACATCATATCATATCATTATACCATTCACATTTTTATCATTCATTATCATTTGGATCGACTTATAACATATGACATATTAAAATTTATTCTTATGCTTCGTATCAACATCATGAACTTATCCTCCATCTCTATAGATCCAATCATGTATAACATATCATGAAAAAAATTAAATCATTTCACAACATATCATAGACACATACTTTTTAATATTAAATGCCTTAATGACAAAATACACTATTAAAAATTTTGCTTAAGTCCATAGCATCAAACATATCACCTTACCATTAGCTATGCACATTTAATATACAAAGGTTCACATCCTAAGCATATAGAGCATTTTAATGCTTAAACGTAGAATCCTAATTCAAGGAAACTGACAAAACATGAATGAAATCCTATATCTCTGTAAGTCATAACAAATTATCTATGTATATCTATCATCATTTCTATCATCTCCTATCTCTGTCTATTTCCTTTTGAGCTTAAAGGTTTTACCATGTAAACCTTTGCTTTGATACCATTTTATCATGACTCGAATTCTAGACCATGCAAGTGCTAAGGAGTGAAAAAGGCTTAAGGCCTCCAGAACTCATAATAAGTCTAGTTACTCATTTCTAAACTCTCTGATACCTTGAATCTTAAATTTGTACTTGTTGACCCATAAACCTTACTAGCTTTTATTTGCCCCACTTTAGATTCTCATGATAATACAAATGGGAGACAGGGATGCAAGCTAAGCTTGTTCCCAAACATTTCATAAAAATACTTTCTTACATTATACAATGGCCATTTAATTTAGTTCTTATCATGTCATGATTGGGGGAGTCAAGACTAACAAACTAATTTTTTTTTTATTTTTTCCTTTTCTTACTTTCATTATATACATAATATTAAACATAAAACTCTTCCATTTAGATAATCCTAGAATTAGGGGTTAAACTTAGGTTATTTAGCTTTAACATCCTTTCCATTATCATAAGCATTCAAGATTTATCTTACATTGGCCACAAATCATAGTATGCCTTAACACCATTTCCATTAATCATCTATCATAATCATTTTACATTATATTAACCATTGTTATAGACATATCACATTATTCTTAACTCAAACTTTTTAGAGATTATTAAGAATAAAAGATGTGACTTAACATTTACTTAATACACATAACTCCTTTAATATACATGCACATCAATTCTTAAGGCAACTATGAAAAAATAATGTATTGCCTTAACAATATATGATACATATGTTAAAACTTTATCTTCACCCTTTAATCTCTAACATTTAATCATGACATCATTCCAATGCCTAACCTGTAAAATAATTTGTGTATGTATAGGAAGGGGAGGGGTGGTGAGTTTCTTATGGGAAACTTAGAGAGGAATTTATATTGTCTATATGCATGCCCACATGCCTTAACATGAATACATTTTTATCTACATGGCACATCATCTAAATACATCATTTACATAGCAACATTACATATATCTCTAGTCAAGTATTTGGGAATCTTTATTTGGTTTACTTGTCTTTCTCATATAAAAGAGTTACCTCACCAACCGTGAGCTTATGGGAGAGTTGCCTCAGCAACCACATCTTTCTCTTGCGTTAGAGAGTTTCCTCACCAACTATGTCATGGATGCATAACATTACATTGGCCGATTATGGCATACACACACACATATTATGATGCATATATGTAATGGACATTAAAAACCATGATAACATCCCTCACCTTTCATCCCTTACTTTACTCTTTCTTTATCTCTTTGCCTTATCCTTATTTACTCTTAACTTTATCCTTACTTATTCTCTTATTTTCTCTTAGCTTTATCCTTACTTCCTCTTAATCATCTCACCCACACACATGCCTAAACATAGACATTCATTACATCTTTACTATAACTTCTAAAATATGAAGAGTTACTCAAACTCATCCATAAAATATATAATATAAGCATAACCAATAGTATAATAAGGAAAAAGCACTTATTAGGACAACAAAGTCCTAAACATCAGTCAAGCATGCAAATATAACTTTCCCTATCTCTAACTTTTAACTTAACCATCATTCATATACTTAGCTCATTGTCAACATTTCCTTTTATCTCATTCATAATGTCAACATTAACATGACCATTAAATCATGTAATAATATACAATTATAATCCTTAACTTATTTCAAAATCATCAATTTATACTTCTAAATTTATCAATATACTTATTCCTTAGAATAACCCATCCATATCTTCATTAAGACATCCATACTTAACTTTACACCAACTAGGATGTAAGACATCCATTAACATTTGAATAAAACTTTAAACTTTAGGTTTATAATGCTATACAACATTCAAGAACTCAAATAATATTGAGGAACTCAAACTACATCAATTATCTTTGCAACTAAAACTCATTTGCATAAGAAAAAATCATAAGCTTATTAAGACATTAATATTTAACTCTATATAGATTAGGTGTTAGGCATCCATAAAGCCTTAATTATTATTATAAAAAATAAATATAGGATTCCAATTAACATTTAAGATGTCAATAATGACCATGAATTCTTATAATCAATCCATATATATTAATACCTTTCAAAACTCCAATTATATACTACATCAAAATTGCCTTTTGTTTAACCAAGGTGTAAAACACCAATTAATCTCAATTCTCTTCTTAAACATGAATATAATAACACTAATTAACATGTACTTAACCATTAATAATCAATAATTAAGTGAAACAACTCACACACTTCAAGCACTTCTAAGACTCCTTTTGAAGACCACCACTTTTCATGTCAAAACTAGCACCAAACATTAACTCTTCCATCACCACTAAGCTCAAAATACCATAAACACACTTATTTAAACATAGAAAAAAATATGTAAGAAATATGGAAGATTATAAATTACTTGAAATAGGAAGGAGAAAGCCACCAACTTGCTTGAAAGATGGAAAAAGATGGATGAGCAAACTTAATTCTCAAACTTTATTTGGTAACCATGGATAGAGGAAAGGTTTTAAGAGGATTTTGGTGAGTTTTAGACTATTGAAAATTGATGAAAATGGAGCTGGAGTTGAGTTTAGGATTAAGATAAAAAAGAATGAGATGTAAAAATGCCAAAATGGCTAAATAGGGTATTTTAGAAAAAGTTCACCAAAAATACTACTTCCAACCCAAAAACTTATGCTTTCACCCTTTTGTCTTTTCCTCAACATACTTAAAAAATAATTTCTATGCATGAATTATAATATAAAATGGAGTTAAAAAGTCATTTTTAGATAGAAAATAAAGATAAATAGTTGTAAAAAAAATACAAGAATGCCCAACTAGATCATTCAAACCATTTTGAAGCTTTACTTCCAACTTTTTGTTCATTTCTTTAGCACACTTCAAATGCCAACTCTAGACATCTAAAATACGCCTATAATTCATACTTTTCATCTCATTTAAATGTATATTAGGCACACAATAAATAAACATAGGCAACAACACTAAGACATGGCAGTTATGAAGTTATCCAAATTTTCCCTCCTTCCTTCAAGACACTTCAAATAAAAAATTTAGGAATCTAAAATATGTCTAAAACACTTCATTAATATTTCATTAATCATATATAATTCATAATTATGTACCTTATAGCCATAAAAGATCATGCACCTAACTTAGCTTATACCTTAGCTTCTATCATCCTTTTTTTCAACATGTACTTTAACATAACTTTCTTCCATATAAAATATTGATGTATTCTTCACTATTAAACTTCTAATTCCATCCTTCATTCATTTTTATTAATCACCACTTCTTACATATGCATATTTATGTATCATAACTTACACTTACATTATCATAATGACTTGGCATCTTCCACCTTCATATCTCTTAGTCATCTTTTTAAACTCATTCCATATAATAACTAGTCATCATTATATCATTAAAATCATCACCATTTCATCAAACTTAGTCCCCTCATACGTATCACTTAGGAAAAGTAGTCCTCATTTATGAGAGTTATTTAAGAACCAAGTTATGGGCCTAACAAAAGGTCATCAATTGGTGTCATTTGAGGAAATATGTTTCTATTTTCTTTGAAGAACTCACCTTTGAGTCAAGCTTCTATGACTAACATATCCTAAAATGTACCACATCTTTCCCTTTAGGAAGAAACTTCATTTAAAAATAACTATGCACTAGAAACAATTCCAAGCTCCACCACAAATACTACCACTACCATCGCTTTGGCACAGTTTTTTAGTGCCTCTAGTGCAATATATGCAAATGGACTCATCTTCCTTTTAGGCTTAGATAACAAAAGCCTTAATAGCCATCTTACTAATCTTTAATTCCTCACTACCCAAAAAAAGACAAGCAGGACGTGTTCCTCTTAAATTGAATACACCTTAGTCTAAAATGACCTAGTATTGAGCTTTAGCAAAGCTCACATAGGAAAACAAGTTTGGCCTTATAAGAAGACCTTATTTGAAGAAGTGGTTGACTTAAAAAATCCTTACTTTAAGGAGAAAGAAGGCAAAGAAGCATTTAGAAGAAAGAATTTTGAATCATCTATCAAGAAGTACCTTAAAGACTCTCATTTAGTGTGAGAAATAATTGAGGAAAAGTTTAGCTTATAATTAAAGCTCCCCAATTGCAATACGATGATAGAACATGTGATCCTTGAATGTTTTTATCCACCTTCTAAATGATTATGCTCCTTAACAATAAATTAGATGTTATCCTTTATAAGGTTTTTCCACCACCTTATTTGAAACTGTATGAAGGTGGTACCTCCAGCTCCCATCCAAGTTAATTCATACATTTAAAGAGTTAGAGAAAACATTCCTTAATAAGTTTGCCACTGACATTCCTTGAAAAAGAAAAATTGATTCCTTATGTTTTTACATGTAATGTGAAGTGGAGACCTTTCTTAAATATATTAATAAGTTAAACAAAGAGGCAAAACATATTGAGACTATTAATGTAGAAACTTTAGTAAAGGCCACACATAGCAAAATAACCTTTGAATGGCTCAAGGATAGACTTCAGATCAAAAATATAAAATCTTACTTAAGGATAAACTTCAGATCAAAAATATAAAATCCTATTTAAACTTGATAACCTTCATTCAAAAACACGTTGAACTAGATGAAAGAAAAAGGGATGGATGAAGAAACAATGAAAAATGGAGCTAAAAGAGGTACCATGATAGAAAAGTAGATACCTCATAGTATCAAATGCTTCAGCACCACATCCCGTCATCCAAGAAAGCTAAGAATTATTGGGATCAACACTTCACACCTTTGACAAAAATAAGAGAGGTAACATTCTAGTATGAATAAAAAAATGGAAATAACATATGATGATCCTATAAGTCTAAAACTTGAAAAGGCATCCAAAAGGGATAACAATTTATTTTATTGGTTCCAACATGATTAGGGCATGATACTAAACAATGCTAGGACCTCAAGAGGAAAGTGAAGCACTTAATTCAAATTAGAGCTCTTTAGATGTTTACTAAAAAAGGTAAAAGAAAATGACCACAATAAAAGGTTATAGAACAAAAAAAAGATAAAAGGCCAAAGAATACCTATGTGTAGGTCATCAATGTCATTATAAGAGGTGATCACCCTTAAACAAATGGTAAGAAAAGATCTTGATCTAAGGTTCTCATAGTGAGCTTAAGTGAGCTCTCTTCCATAAATCACGTTCAAGCAAAAAATGGAGAATATGTTCAAAAAAATGCCAAGTAAAAGGACAAATATAAAAATTACGTAATGAAAAGACTATTGGTGGATGGTGGAAGTGCTACCAATATACTCATGAAGCAAGCTTGTCGAGTAATGGGAGGTACCCTAACTAACCTTAAAAACATCAATAATCTTTGATGGGTCTATGAGGAAACTAAGTGAAGCTTGTAAAAGCCACCACCTTGACAATAGAGATGGCATATGAATGTTTGAATGCCACATTCACTATAAGGACTATATTTAATACTATAAATAAAGAGTTTTCATACAATGTTATCCTTTCCTATCTATATGAGTTTAGAGTAATGCATAACATTAGGCATTTAACCATAAAGATACCAATAGTTAATGGAACAACCACTATACAAGGAGACTAGAGGATAATCATTAAATGCAATCACATAGCCGCCCATTAAGAAGAATCCTTACATGTCAAAGAGACTTCCTCAATAGATCCTAAATAGAGGTAGCAATATGAGCCAGTAGGTGAGTTAACTACACTTAATATGTTTTCGCTAATAAAATAGTTAAGATCAATGTAGATATGAACTAGTTCGTCACCAACCAAATGGTTGATGTCATTTGAAGGAAAGTTAGGATGTTTGCCTTTAAGTCATAAGAGATTCAAGGAATCCACCCCTCTATTATGTGCCATTGGTTCAATGTAGATCTAAGGACAAATACTGTTATTCAAATAAAGAAAGAATTCGCCCTTGAAGGGTAATGAGCCATTGTAGAATAAATAAATAAACTACAGCACACAAGATTTTATATGAGATGTAAATTATTCTGACTAGAAGACTAATATTGTATTGGTCAAAAAACCCAATAAAAAGTGGAGAATATATGCAGGCTTCACAAACATAAACATGGCATGCCTTAAAGATAACTACTAATTGTCAAACATTGACCAGTTGGTAGACTCATACCTCCAGTAGTACAATTTTCTAGATGTAGAATAAGGATACCATTATATCCTAAAGCACCTTGAGGATAAAGATAAGACATAGTCTGTAATCGATACTTCTACACCAAGATGTTGCTTAGTCTCAAGAACACATAAGCAACATATTAAAGACTAATAAACTTTATGTTTAAAGACAATATTCATAAAAATGTAGAAGTCTATATAGATGACTTAATTGTAAAAACTAAAAGTGTGTGTGTGTGTATATATATATATATATATGACTTCATTAGAAAAACTAAAATTGACAAATCTCATATCGATGATTTGGAGGAAGTATTTAATGTTCTTAATAAGTATGACATGAAATTAAATCTAGACAAGTGCACATTCAGAGTCAAAGTACAAAAATTCCTCAGTTTCATGATATCCAAATGAGGAATTAAAGCAAATCTAAATAAAATCTAAGCAATCTTAGACATGAGAGCACCCTAAATAATCAATGAAGTTTAAAAGCTGAATGAAAAAATTATAGCATTACGTAAGGGTGAGTACTTTGTCAATTTGATTTTTTTACCAAAAATTGATAAACTGAATTTTATATTTTTAAAATCATATGAAACCAAATTTTTTGAAAAAAATTGAATTTTATATATCTGCAAATTCAATTGAATTGAACTTATGACATTTCAATATTATTCAATTTAATTTTATCACGACCTCAACTTTAAGTCATGCTAGCACTAGGGCATGTAAAGCCTTAAGGTCTCCAAAACTTATAGCAAGAATAATCACTTGTTATTAAAGCCCATTTCTAATGTCTCCAATATTATGAATCTTAAATTTATACTTGGGCCCATAAACATTTATAGCTTTTATTTGCCAACCTTTGATTCTTAGGATAATATAAATGGAAGGTAGAGATCTAAGCCAAGTTTAATCTAAAAAATGTTATAAAAACACTTTCATGTATTATATTTTAGTTGTTTAATTCATTTCTTATCACGTCATGACTGAGAGAGTCTAAACTTACCAACTAATCCCTTTTACACTTTCCTTTTCTTACCTTTCATTACATACACATTATTAAATATAAAACTTTCCCATTTTGACAATCTATAATCAGGGGTTCACCTCAAGTTATTCTAGCTTTAACATCCTTTTCATCATCATAAGCATTCAACATTTATTTTACATAGGTCATAAATCTTAATATGCCTTAACATCATTTCCATTAATCATGCATCATAATCATTTTGCATCATATTAACCTTAGACATAAACATATCACATTATTCGTAACTTATACTGTGCAAAAATTACTAAGAATATTGGATATAACTTAACAATTTACTTAATACATATATAACTCTTTTAATATACATGTACATCAATTCTAAAGGCAACTATGAACAAATAATATAATGCCCTAACAATATATGATGCATAAAACATAAACTCAAATCCTTTATCTATAACCATTAATCTTTAGTATATATCTATGCAACTATCTTATGTGTACCTCGTAAAACAATTTATACCTGTGTGAGTGGCCTGGAAGGAGGGAGGGGTGAGCTCCTTGCAAGAAACTCAATGAGAAATTTATGTTGTCCATATACAAGCTGACATGCCTTCACATGAATGTTTTTCTAAGTACATGGCACATCATTTGCATACATCATTTACATAGCAAAACATTACATATATGGATAGTCAAGGCCATGGGAATTCTTAATTGGTTTATTTACCTTTCTTACATAGGGGAGTTACCTCTTCAGTCGTGCGATCTCAGGAGAGTTACCTTACCAACTGTATCTTTTACTCATCTCTTATGCAAGGAGTTTTCACACTATCTATGTCATGCATATATAACATTACATTCATTTTACATAGGTTATAATTCTTAAATAACTAGTTATGACTCTTTAGATTTCCACTTCTTCCTTAAACTACCCTTACCTCACATGGCATTTAAACATAACATTTATATCATGTCATTTTGTTTCATCCATAAAAATGCATATGACTTTTATATTAATATAGCATGGCTTATTATGACCTATAAATTTGAACTCACGATGCATGTATGCAATGGATGAGGAAAAACAACTAAAATCACTCACCTTTCATTGCTAGCCTTAGCTCTTCCTTACTTTGGTTTTGCTCATTCTCCATCTCATTTCCTTAGCCTTACTTTCTCTTAATAATCTCACACACACACACATGCCTAAGCGTAGAAATTCATTACATTATTACTATAACATTTAAAATATGGAAAGTTACTCAAACTTATCCATAGAGCATATAATATAAACATAACATATAACATATTGAGGAAAAAGCTCTTATAAAGACATTAAAGCCTAAAACATCAATCAAGCATGCAAACATAGCTTCAATATCTTTAACTTATAACTTAACTATCATCCTTTATACTAGTTCATTGTCATTAATTTTATTTCGTTCATAGTATTAGCTTTAACATCACCATATAATCATATAATAATCCATAGTTATAATCCTTAATTCATTTCATAATCATCAATTTATACACCTAAACTCATCAATATATTCATTTCTCATCATAAATCATCCATATACTCTCACTAAGACATTCACATATAATCCTACCCAACTAAAAGAATAATATCTTTTCCATTCATACATGACTCTAAAACTAAGGTTTAGATTGTCAAATATGATCAAAGGACCCAATTTAACATCAATTTTCCTTATAGACATAATTAACTTATGTAAGGACATGTATAAAATGCATTAAGACATCAGTATTTCCCCCATCTCAATTAAGATGTAAGGCATCCTTCAAGACTTTAATACAACTCTAAACCTCAAGTTTATAATGTTATACAACATTTATGAGCTCATATAACATAAAAGAAGTCAAACTACATCGATTATCTTTGCAGTTAAAACTCATTTACATAAGAAACAATCATAAGCTTATCAAGACATTAATATTTAACTCAATATAAGTAAGGTTCTAAACATCCTTCAAGCCTTAATTATCATCATATACAATAATTTTATAATGCAAATTAATATTTAAGAAGTCAATGATTACTAAGAATTCATATAATCAATCCATATGTATCAACATCTTTTAAAGCTCTACTTGTATGCTACATTAATATTGCCTTTATTTCAACTAAGGTGTAAAACTCAGATGTAGCTTAATTTTCTTCTCAAGTATGAATGAGAACTCTAACTATCATTTAGTGAACCATCAATCATCAAAAACAAAGAGAAATATCCCACACACTTCAAGTACATCTCAATATGAATTTAAAGAAAACATCACCCTTCATGTCATACTAACACTAATCTTCATCTCTTCCATCACCATTAAGGTCAAAAACACTAAAAACACACTAATTAAAAACATAAATCAAATATAAAATAAATATTCTAGATTATAACTTACATGAAATAGGAAGGAGAAACTCACCAACTTGCTTAAAAGATGGAAGAAGATAAATGAGAAAACTTGATTCTCCTAAGTTGATATGGTAGCCATGGATGTAGGAGAGGTTTTATAAGGATTTTAGTGAGCTGTGGACTGTTAAAAACTAATGAAAATGGGTCTAAAGTAATGTTTAGTTAGAATATAAAGATAAAGGAATGTAAAAAGACTAAAATGCTCAAATAAAGTATTCTAGAAAAAATTCCATAAAAAAAATGCTACTTTCAACCCATAAACTTATGCTCCCACCCTTTTGTCCTTTTCTTTAGTATACATCAATCGCTATTTTTAGACATTAGTAATAATGGAAAATGAATTTAGAGTCATTTTAAGAAAGAAAATAAAGATAAAAGGGTGTAAAAAGACCAAAGCACCTAAATAGGGCATTCAAATCTTTCGAAAGCTTTATTTCTAACCTTTTGTTACTTCCTTTAACACACTTCAATACCAATTATAAGGATCTAAAATGCATTTAGGAAACTTAAATAACGTGTCAGTTAATCACATGTTAAGCATACTTACATACCTTAATCGCCATCAAAGATCATACACCTAACTTAGCCTATACCTTAGCTTCCATCATCCTTCCTTACTTCTTTTTAACATGTACTTTAACATAACTTTCTTTCACATATAATATTGACATATTCTTTATTATTAAACCTTTAATACCATCATTCATGCATGTTCATTAATCATCATATATCTTAACTTACACTTACTTTCTCATTATGACTTGGCATTTTTCACCATAACATTACTTAGCCATTCTTTCTAACTCATGTTATATCTTAATTAATCATTATTATATTATTAAAATCATTATCATTTCATCAAATTTATCCTTATCATACTCTTTACAGAGGGAAAAAAAGTGCTCATTTATGAAAAACCAATAAAAACCAAGTTTTAAGCCTTACAAATTTAATTAAATTAATCATATTTTAAATTGGTTCAATTTAAATTAGTTTGATTTATCAATATTTTTAATTTATTGAATTTTTTTAGTTTTTTTTATAGAAAATCAAACCAAAAACTAAAATTTTTAAAAAATAACTAAATTGATTTTCCCTAAAGAAACAAATCAAAATGATCAAATAATGTTAGTTTAGTCAATTTTTTTAGTTTGATTTAGTTTTTGCTCAATCCTAGCATTATGGTACTTCATTTCATGTTCTTCCAAGAAGTATCTCCTCTATTACAAAAGCTATAAGAACCTTAAACACTTTAAGTGGTTAAAGGACTATTAGTCTACATTCGAAGATCCCAAGAAATTTCTTAGCACTCCACCCTTGTTGAGCAATCCTGAAGCTGACAAGAATCTCAACATTTACCTTGTATCTAGGGCTAAGATTGTAGCATCTATTCTCATTCAGGACGTAGATGGATATTAGTCAAGTATTGGAGAAGTATAGCTTTAATACCCGAAGTTAGAGAATTTACCCATGACATTAGTTATTTCAGTTAGAAAGCTTAGGCCTTACTTTCACACATATGCTAATATAGTCCAAATGGATTAATCCCCAATGAAAGACTTTGTAGTGGCCAAAAACATTCAAACAACTGGTGTATTGGCCCTTTTAGCTCAGTAAACATGATATCATGTATAAGCCTTGAATTACTTTAAAGGCACAATGTATGACAAATTTTGTTGTGGAAATGATAGGGGAAGACCAAACCCATGCATTAAGCCTTTTAGCTCAGCAAATATGATATCATATGTAAGCCTTGAATTGCCTTAAAGGCACAATGTTTGGCAAATTTTGTTATGGAAATGATAGAGGAAGACCAAACCCTAGCTAAACCATAGTAAATATATATGTAACACATAGATGGAGTTTCCAATGAAAATGGAGTAGGAGTCGAAATTATTCTCCATAGCCTTAGTAAGGTTAAAACCATTTATGCCATTACTTTAAAATAAAGGTTACTAACAATGTTATTAAGTATGAGGCTTTCATTACTAGGTTCGATTTGGCCTTAGAAGTTCAAATAGAGGAGTTACACATATTCAGAGACTTCATATTAATAGTTAATCAAATTATAAAAGATTGCCATATGAAGGATGAGAACCTGGCAAAATACTTGAAGAGATGCCATCATCTACTTAACAATATCAACTATTTAGAAAAATTATCTAATTCAGTAAAAAGGTAGACATATTTGCTAATTCGATAATAGAATAAAAAGTGTTGGCCCTAGGCACCAAGATGGGGGGTTGAATTGGTGTATAAAAATTAAAATTAGAAAGAAAGAGAAGAAATGAGATGAAAGGAAATACAGGATTTATAGTGGTTTGAGTGTAATTGACCCTACATCCACTCCCCAATTCTTCAAAATTGGGTATTCCACTATCTTTCAAAGGTGTTTTCAAGCTTACACCAAACTTTTACACTTGTGTTTTGAAGGCTCACATAACAACCTTTACACTTGTGTTTTTAGGCTTACACAATAACCTTTACAATCTGTGTTTTAACTGGCTCACATAATAACCTCTCTTAGTGTTTTAACAGGCTCACATTATAACCTATTACAGATGGTGTTTATGCTCACACCTAACAATGACTTAAGGAATAGAAAAGAGTGAGTAGCAAAATTGCAAGAGTTTGGTTACAAAGTTATTAATTCTCTTGCATTCACATCTATTTGGCTCGGTATTTATAGCCTCTACCCATCAAAGAGACGTAATAAAACTGGTACAAAATCATCAAAGTATGCTAGACAGATTTTCACATTAAATGCTTGACAGTAGTTTCGCGATCGCTACTACTTATTCGTAGTCGCAAATTCCAAATTCTATAAGAAAAACCCTATTTTTGTCTAATGGCTGGTCCACATGGCAGCTTCTGATTAGTGCATCATAAAAATATAGCCATTGCCTTTCACCTGCTCTCAAAAGTAGTGGTCGTGATTTATCTTATATAGGACACGACTCTGGACACGAATTCCTCTACCAAAAGTGTTCATTTTTTTATTTTAGGTTCATGGTCGCTACCAACAAGTTCTCCACACGATTTTTTACTTCCAACGGTTACCTGAGACGCGTGTCAAGCTGTGATTGTAGACTTGATTGTATCTTGAGTTACTTCAAAATTCGAGGTCGTGGCTGAGGCAAGTTTTACACTGCGAATTCGTCTGTCACTTTTGGAGTTCTTCCTTTGGATGATTCGTGACAAAGAATTACTCTGCGATTTCATTTGTTTGAACTTTTAGGAAGTCTTCTAATGGATCGCGATCGCAAATTTTAGATTACAGTCACGATTTAAAAGTTACTTCACGTACTTCAAAGATTAAGATTTCTATCCAACTTCTAACTTAACAGACTTTCACAAGAACTGCAAAACAACACTAAATAGAAACATTAAAAATGATCAATCCCCTTTGTCAAGATCAAAAGAGGCACAAGACTTAGGGTTAACTACCCTAGTCCAACAATCTCCCCCTTTTTGATTTTGACAACTTAGATTGATCCTTAAGTGAAAAAGATGCAGGAAAGTGAAGTTGGATTCTAATATGATTCAATAAATACTTATGACAAAATTTTTTAAGTATGTCATACATTCAATCAAAGGTAAAGTTGATAAAACAATATGTATATTGCTCCCCCTTAAATTATGCTATAGTTATTCTCAATTTATTTCATTATTTTCTCCCTTTCACAATCTCTCCCCCTTTGGCAAAATCAAAAAGAGGGTATATAAGGAAAAGAAATAAAAAATGAAATTCATGCATAAGAACTCATACGGAGCAAACATAATGCAATGGATAAAAGAAGAAACATCAATCACATAAGAGAACAATGTTTGCAAATAAACAAGTTTTATTTATATCTATTCATAACTGTGGGTTCACATGATTTGTAAAAATAAACATAAGGAAAGTGAAAAATAAATACAAAAGATCCCTAATCTAATGTAGTGGAGAATCATCTCCGGAAGATGGTGTATCTGGCGCATGTTGTGCTCCCTCAGCTTCATCTCCATCCTCTTCGTCGTCTTCATTGCCATCTCCCTATTGCGTATCTTCAAATTCGGTGAAGTCTGAAAGATGGCAATGAGGAACTCCTAATTTCTCTTGGAGATCCACCATATCACTATGAAGATGAGAAAGGAAGAGGAACCGTCTTTTCATCATCCTCATAAGTTTGTCTAACTTGAGATCAATGGTAGCAAGAGATAACTTGGACTTTGGTTTCGATTGAGGATGAGGGATTTGAATGTTGCCTTCCTCAATTTGAAGCCTTTTTTGCTTGGAAGCTTGGGAGGTTTCCATCTTCTTTGCTTTGATGGCACCAAGGGTTTGCTTCCCTTTTGAGTCACTTTGAAATTCGCAGTTGTGACTAGGGCATGACACACACCGCGAAATCATCTGCCAATCTTAGATTCCTTCATTTGGATGAATCGCGATAAAAAATGGCTCCGCAATTTTGCATGTCTGCTTTCTAGCAATGCTTCTTCACAAATCACGGTCGCGAATACAAAATAGCAGTCTCGATTTAGAAACCACTTTTCATACTTGAAGATTTTTTGAGCTATATCCAACTTCCTATTTAGATAAAAGCTAAAGGCTACAAAACAATACTTATTTTGAAACATTAGACATGATCAATCTCCTTTGTCAATATCAAAAGAGGTCCAAGACTTGGGTTAACTACCCTAGTCCAACAATTTGTATGTTGGACCTTGATATTATCTAGTTTCCCTTGAGTTAGGGAATGCATCTGAAGACCCTTAATAAGTAGTTCCTCTAAAGTAATGGATTGTTCACGCTATAATCAGTGGGTAGAGAATTACGCGAGAAGCATAACCTGATCATGCATGTGAAGCCCTCGAATGTGATTGTCAGTTCTCCAATCAAGGTTAGATGAAGGGTATGGGTCGTGTCCATCCATTGCTTAAAATGCATGCATAATCATTTATTCAATCTTTGAGGCCACCTCTAAAAGCATGCATAAGAAAGCCCAAACCTTAGTCCCCGAGCCATAACTCAGGGATGCAGTATACGAAGCCAATCTCCGAAAAGGCCTATCACCCTACCTCTTTTTTAGAAGGCAATGATCCCTTGTAAAAGAAAGTTATTATTATTATAATATTTTTCAATGAAATTTAGCAAAAACCCAAGTTTTATCTAGTAATCACAAGAAAAGTATCACAAAACTGACAAATTAATATAATAAATAAAATAAGTGGATTATTTATAATTTATTTATTTATCTTAGGGACATGCCTTAATCTCTCATAGGTCATTTCACAAATTAATTTTGATCTTTCTTTGTGCAAGTCACAGAATAAAGTCTAAATGCACACAAATAAAGTAACCAACTAAACCAATAGATAAAAAAAAATTCACTGAAATTAAAAAGTGAGTATCCTAAAGCTAATCTCAAAATATTCTATAAGCTAACCAAATGTTCGTAAGGAAAAAGAGTAAATTCCAAGGGAACTAAGAAATACAATAAATAAATCAAATAAAATGAAATAAAGGGCAAAGAATGCTATAAGGTGACGATATAGATTGTAGACCGTTAGTGCATCACCAGCTAGAGAAATCTTAACGAGATCATCCTTATGGTTATGCCCTTCAATAGGCTTACCCACGTGAAACCCCATTAGGATTATAGCTACTCAAGAGTGTACATTATCGTAACATCCTTGTCAGCGAATGATACGAACTAAGTAGGGTGAAGTTTAAAGTTACAAAGAATGAAATGAACTAGTAAAGAGATATCTTTCAAATGACGAGGGCATCACAAAAGCTTTAAAATTTGCCATATTTGGAACTCCCATATTTGACCTTGCCTTATTTGGACTTGCCATATTTGGAGTTGCCACATTTAGAATTGTCATATTTGAACTTGCCTTTTTTGGACTAGCCATATTTAGAGTTTCCATATTTGGAACTGCAATATTTGAACCTCCATTATTTGGACTTGTCTTATTTGAATAATCTTCTTCACAAGGGGAAAAAAGGTCATTTTTGTACTTATATTCATGTATGGATCCTCCAAATGAAATCAAGAAGTTGAACTCTGCAAATGTAGAAAATTTGCATAAAAATGTTTTAGAATATTCTAGAATGTTCCAAAAAGGTTATAGAATATTTCAAGAAACTTCAAAGCATATTCTAAGCATCTTTTGGTGGATGAATATAAGTCCCAAATAGGATTTAAGGGGGGGGGGGGGGGGGGGGGGGGGGGGGGTAAAACAAAATAAATAAA
>CATIWR010233310.1:0-30666 GCA_949677035.1 Omphalea diandra | reverse complement strand
GTGGACCTATTATATTTTATTTTTTTTTTTGTTTGTGATCGAGTTATTATATCTCACTGACATATATATATATATATATATATATATATATATATATATATATATATATATATATATATATATATAGTTGATTCTTTTTTTCTAAATAAACTTGACACATAATGATACAACATAGCCTAAATTAAAGTCAATATAAGACAGAAAACATGGTGAATTTTTAAAGTTTTCCCTATTTCAATGTGATCACTATCTGATCAGGTCTTACATTCTTAGCCATATCTTAAATTGTACAATTCAAATTGTAAAATTGATTTACCAAAAGATACATAACACACAAAAGAACATTTCTCGTGTTTAACATATTGTCTAATTTAATCTATAAAGTCACCAAAATAAATGGTCAATCTCATGGTAGGTCGGTTTTAACATGTTGAGAATCAATCACAATGAAGGAGCAACGTCTCCTCACCCATAATATATTTGCCATACCTGTTTTACAAGAATTTATATCATCCATAAATCTATAACTTTCAAGTTTGTCACATCACCAAATTCCCATTATATTGCCATAAAATTCTTAGAAAACAAAATTAAGAGATTAAACAGGGTTTCATCAGTTCTAGAGTTAGTCATAATAAAGTGGAATATCTCTTTTCACTTAATAAATTAAGCAAAAATGTTTTATAGGAACTTAGAGAGGATATAAACCTATAAATTTTGAATTTCTAACTTTGTCTAAATCAAAACATAAGATCATTAAAATATATGAAAATAGCTAGACTGAGGAGGTTTCAACATGTAATGAATCAGCCCTAATGAAAGAGCCATAACTTTTCACTCACACATCATATTAAGCAAAACTATTTCACATGAATTTAGATGGGACATAAAGATACAACTTTCATGATTTGCATTTTCCCTAGTTCCTCTTCTAGGGTTATGAAATCATGGGTACAAAAATATGCTTTAATAATAAAAACTAACACAATAAACTCTTGTTTCTTTTGAGCTTCAACTTCCATACATGAGCTCTCTACCTCAAATTACTCCATAATTCTTACTATTTATGCATGTTTAACATGTCATGAGGGAGGAATTGCATGTAGGAAGAAGATAAAATCACTTACCACTTTTTCCACAACTACAAAAGTTTAGGGTTCCTTCCTTGGTAGTTTACTTTTCTTTGCCCTCTTTTTCTTCTTCTCCTTCCTTTCTTTCTTCCTTAACTGTTCTTTCTTTTGCTACCCCTTATATTTTTTCCTCTTAAATATGATCCTAAAGGAATTCAATTCTAATAAGACAAAACCATAGTGGCCTACTACCATTGGTTGAAAGTTCAACATTCCCTCCATCCATCTATTAATCTCCATATGCTCCTTATGTTTTTTAAATAAGCTCTAAAACACCATTATTTATGATACCATAATATGCACACAACATATGGTAATTTACCATACAATTATGCAAACATCACATATATGTTCAAGTCCCTAAATGCAATGGTGTAAGTGTCATCGTCATGCTTATCAAACTCACATATCTAAATGACCATTTATCTAATGAATATGTTCATATAGGATTGTAAATAATTTATGCAATGAATATGTTCATATAAAGGTGCTAATGAATGAGAATAGGAATATTACACGATAATGCTAAAGATAGTCAAAATTTGAGTCATTAGATTTATGCTTCTTGGTATCGATATTATAGATGGACTCAACATTACTATTTTTAAGATTTATGACATAAAGACCATTTGATAGAGGAGCATAACCATAAAGCATGTCATCATAAGAAATGGAGCATTTATTATTCTTAATAATAAATTCAAAGCATTTATTATTCTTAATAATAAATTCAAAACCTTTGATGTCCAAACAAGAAACAAAAATATTATTTTTACTCAAAGCAAACACGTATTAACAATTATTCTATGTTAAAAGAAGTTCACTAGGTAAAGATAACTCATAAGTTCTTATAGCTAGCTAAGGTAGCGACTCTTGCTCCTTTTGCAACTCGTAGTTTCACCTCCCCATTGGTCAAAGATCCACTCCTTTTTAGACCCTGCACATTATTCCAAATGTGAGATCCACATCTAATATTTATTACCCATGAAGTGGATTCAGAAATAGATGAATTTACCACTATAATATGGATATTTGGAGTAGTAACTTGAATGTCCATTTTCTTTTTCAAATTATCCAGATAAAGCTTGTAATTTCTCTTCTAATGGCTTGACTAATTACAGAAATGGCTTGCTCCCTCCTTAGGAGGTTTGGGCTTTGGGTTAGGCATAAACATTTTTAAGTGCTTTGCAACCTTCTTGTTTCCCTTTCCCTTTCCTTTCCTTTCCTTTCATCCCTTTCTCTTTATTGATCTTTAGAACATCTTTGGTGTTGTTCTTGATGTTTTGTTCAATTGTCTTAAGCATCCCATTCAATTTAGAACTTCTCCATATTATGCATGTTATAGCTCATAATGAACGCATCATATACATCAAACAAGGACTGAAGAATAATGTTAGTAGACAACTATTGGCAAATGACAAATCCTAGTTTCTACAAGTGTTTAAGATGACCTTTCATCTTCAGAACATAAGGACTAACTGAGCTACTATCTGCTAACTTGCATAAGAGTAGAGCCTTAATGGTATCAAACCTTTCAATTTAGGCCTTCTCTTGGAACATTTCCCAGAGATGACCCACCATTAGTCTTGAGCACGATCCAATTTGATCTAGGGTTTTGAGAAACCCCGAAATTGGACTGAAGGATCGGTCCTTCAAAAATTAAAGGATCAGGACTAGACCAAACAGGATAAGGGACCGTGACTGAACTAAACTGAAAATTGATTTGGTTCTAGTTTGATTCTTTGATGTTATTTTGTTATTTTTTGATGAGGGTCCTAAATTTATTTTTGAAAAAATTTCATAATTATAATTATTTTAACATGTTTTATTCATACAGACTATCCTTTTAAATATTATGGAATATATTATAGCATAAATTATTTTTTGAATGCATAAAATTAATAAAAATATAACTTTATAATTATAAAAAGAATTATATAAAATAATATTCAAGTGTACAAATACATAAAATATTTACAATATTTAATTCCTACATTTTTATTTAAATATATAACATATACATATATAAAATTAATATGCAATTCTAAAATTTTATATATATATATATATATATATATATATATATATATATATATATATCTGTGTGTGTGTGTGTGTGCGGGAGTGTGTGTGTTTGCGCGCGCCCGCGCTCGCGCGCGCGGGGGTGTGTGTGTGTGTCCACACACACACACACACACACACACACACACACACACACACACACACACATATATATATATATATATATATATATATTGGTTTTTTTATTCGGTTCTTATTTAGTTTGGTTTCGATCTAATCCTCGTTAAAATTCTTAAAGGAGGATGAAGATCAGGAATGATTTTAAATTAATATCAGTTTTGTTCTCATTCAATCCAGTCTTGGTCCTTCTCCTATATTTTCGATCTAATACTTATTTCAATCTGATTTTCGGTTCGATTTGGGAAACCCTGAGGGCCTTGCTCAACCCTTCCCATCATAGTATAAGCTTCCATTTATATCAATTGCTTCTTAAGCTTTTTGATAATTCTTTATTTTTAGTTTTTTTAGGGCTTGTTTTTCTGTTAATTAAGTCTAATTTGAAAAATAAAATACTAGATAATGTCTCACTTTTAGTTTGTATTTTGTAATTTTATAGGAATTTCTTGAAATTGGAGCTTATTGATGAATTTTTGAGAGTTTTTTGGGTGAAATTGTGTAGTTTCAAAAGTTCAAAGACCAAATAGAAATTCGACTATTCAGGGACCAGTTTTAATATTTTTTAGACAGAGTTTAAGTCCAATTTTCATTCAAATTAGGAAGACCCGAGAAGTCCAAGTAATTATGAGAATTTCACCTGCTCCTATTGAAAGGAGTTGCATGTACCCTTAGAGATAGGATAACATAAATCTTCTGGATTAAGGTAAAACCTAATAGTGAAATTTAAGAAACTATAATGCAATTTTAGAGGGGTTTTAATTAGGAAGATATTCCAATTAATCAACCTAGAATTAGATGTTAATGATCTTGAGAAAGACTCTAACATACTAAAGGAATTTCCACAGTTCCATAAACATTGAATTAGATTGTATTGTCGAAAAATCAATTTCTTAATAAGTCTTACGGGGATTTAATACTTGAGTGCTATTTATCATATTGATCGACTTTTTCCCACTCTCTAGTTCATATTTTCATTATTTTAGTTTGTTGAATTATTTTATTTTAATTAGTTAATTAATTCACTTAAAATTATTGACTAAATAATAGAGAAAAATTATCGACTAAATAATAGAGAAAGAACTAATACTAATACCTTTAGTCCTTGAGGGATCGACACTCGATACTCCTACGCTATACTATACTCAATAGGTGCACTTGCCTACTCAATCTATAAGTATTAACCTCAGACTCGTATCAAGTTTTTAGCACTATTGTCGGGGACTAAAATATTAGGAACACTTTATATCTATTAATTTATCCAATTTTTCTTTTGTAATTTTTTTCTTTTTCTTTCCATCCTTTTTTACCCTTCTTATTTTAGTTTTGTTGTGGTTTCTAGTCTTTTCAAAGGCTTTAGTGGTTTATGACTCGAAGCAACACAACTGAGCTAGAACCTAAAGATCCTGAAATAAAGAAAACTTTTCATCAAAATTTAAGACAAAAGCGTCAAGAAAAGATTGAGCATAATCAAGAGATAGTAATCATGGCAGATCACCAAATGACTATGTTTGACTATGCCAAACCCACTATGATGGATGCTGGAACAAGTATAGTGAGACCCGCTATTGTAGCCAATAATTTTGAAATCAAGCCGAATAGCATTCAAATGATGCGGTAGTCAATACAGTTTGATGGTTTGCCAGATGAGGATCCAAATTCCCATCTAGCTAATTTCTTGGAAATATGTGACACTTTTAAGATCAATGGAGCTACGGATTATGCCATTCATTTAAGGTTATTCCCATTTTCATTAAAGGGAAAGGCCAAATGGTGGTTTAACTCACTTTCTAAGGTTTCAATTACTATATGGAACCAGATGACAGAGAAGTTCTTATTAAAGTATTTTCCATCTATGAAGTCAGCAAGATTAAGGAATGATATCTCATCTTTCATTCAATCGAATTTCGAGTCACTTTATGAGACATAGGAATGCTTCAAGGTTGAAGAAGTGCCCACAACATGAGTTGGATACTTGGGTTCAGATTTAGGCATTCTATTATGGATTGAGTAATATGACTGGTCAAATGATAGATGCAGCGGCAAGAGGTTCTCTCAACAATAAGACACCAGATGGTGCTCAAGCATTGATTGAGGAGATGGCAATGAATGAATATCAGTGGCAAACGAATTCAAGGAGTAACAAACCTACTGGTATGTATAATCTTGATTCAATCAATGCTTTGGCAAGTCAAGTTAAAACTTTGAATGGGAAGATTGATGGATTGATTTTAGCACCATAAATGGGTCAAGTGTTACAATGTGACTCGTGTGGAATGGGACATAAAAGCCAGGATTGGCTTAATATGCTTGAAATACAACAAGAATAAGTGGACTATATGGGGAACATTCGAAGATCACAAAATAACCCTTATAGTAACACCTATAATCCAGGATGGAGAAACTACCCAAATTTCTCATGGGAGAACTAAGGGCAACAAAGGAATAATCCTCCACTAAGTTATCAACAACTGCAATAGCCACCCCAAGAGAAGAAATCAAATTTGGAAGAGCTAACGACCAAATTTATCCAAGCTTTTGATGATCGACTCTAAGCTCAAGATGCCACTTTGAAGAATCATGAAACAATGTTGAGAAATCAAGGAGCTTCCATCCATAATTTATAGAATCAAATTGGACAACTTGCTAAAATGATTTTAGAAAGACCACAAGGTAGTTTGCTTAGTAATACAGAGACGAATCCTAAGGAACATGTGAAGGCGATCACCCTTAGGTGCGAAAAAGAATTACAAGCTAGACCTAAAGCTCAGGTCAAGGAGAAGAGTGTAGCGGAGACCTGAGACCAAGGTGATACACGTCCTAAGCTGGTTAAGGAATTCATACCTACCATTCCATATCCCGTGAGACTTAAGAAAGATCACTTAGATGAATATTATGGTAAGTTTCTTGAACTCTTTAAGCAACTCCACATTAACTTACCTTTTGTTGAAGCTCTTTCGCAGATGCCCAAGTATGCAAAATTTCTAAAAGAACTCCTAGCCAACAAAAAGAGACTTGAGGAGTTATCTACAGTAATCCTTAGTGAGGAATGTTCGGCCATCTTGCAAAACAAGCTACCTCAAAAGCTCAAGGATCCAGGAAGTTTTACTATTCCTTATCTTATTGGTGATTTGACAATTGATATGGCTTTA
Source organism: Omphalea diandra (assembly GCA_949677035.1). Classification (NCBI taxonomy): domain Eukaryota; kingdom Viridiplantae; phylum Streptophyta; class Magnoliopsida; order Malpighiales; family Euphorbiaceae; genus Omphalea; species Omphalea diandra. Next base: position 24,188 of record CATIWR010233310.1, on the reverse strand, counting down.
GCTGATCTAAGGGCAAGCATAAACCTAATGCCTTATAAATTATTTGCTAAATTAGGATTAGGATAGCCTAAACCAATTAAAATGAGTATTCAATTAGTTGATATATCAATTAAATACCCTAGAGATATCATTGAGAATGTGTTGGTGAAGGTAGACAAATTCATCGTTCCCACTGATTTTGTCATACTTGATATGGATGTCGATGATGAGGTTCCATTAATTTTGGGTCGACCATTTTTTGGCCACAGGCAGAGCTTTAATTGATGTTAGTGTGAGTAAATTAGCTTCAAAGGTTAGAAATGAAAAAGTGACCTTTAAAATTTTTTATGCTTTTAAACACTCACTTGATCAAGATGACACTTGTTATTTCATTGATTCTGTGGATTGTGCTATTTTTGTTTGTATGCAGACAATTATCTTTCAAGATCCTTTAGAGCATTATCTTGTTCAAGGTGAAGAGACAAGCAAAGAAGAAGGTGTGAGAAGTGAGCAAACAACCTATCTAGAGGCTCATGAACCAATAATAAGGGAGAAAGCTTTTGAGGAGATTGATAGGAGTGAGGAACACAAATTAAAACCATCCATTAAAGACCCACCTACATTAGAGTTAAAGAAATTACATACGCATTTGGAATATGCATTTTTGGGAAAAGATTCAAAGCTCCCAATGATTATAGCATCTGATTTGAAAGAGGAGCAACAGGAGAAATTTTTAACTATACTTAAAGAACACAACAGGGCAATTGCTTGAAAGATCTCAAACATAAGAGGAATTAGTCCCTCTTTCTGCACACACAATATTTTCATAGAGGATGACTTCAAACCAGTTATGTAACCACAAAGGAGACTAAATCCTAACATGAAAGAAGTTGTAAAAGTTGAGGTGATTAAATTACTTGATTGAGGAGTAATTTACCCTATTTTTGACAGTTCGTGGGTAAGCCCTGTGCAGGTAGTACCAAATAAAGGAGGAGATATAGTTGTTCCAAATGAGAAGAATGAGTAGATTCCTATAAGAACAGTCACCGGATGAAGAGTATGCATTGACTACCGAAAGTTGAATGATGCCATAAGGAAAGATCACTTCCCTTTACCTTTCATAGATCAAATGCTAGAGCGACTATCAGGGCATATCTATTATTGTTTCCTAGATGGTCTATCTGGTTACTTTCAAATTCCTATTGCTCTAAAGGACTAAGAACATATGACATTTACTTGTCCATATGGTACATTTGCTTATCGTCAAATGCCTTTTGGATTGTGTAATGCACCCACTACTTTTCAGCGATGCATGATGGCAATTTTTGATAAACTTGTGGAAAATATTATGGAAGTATTCATGGATGATTTCTCTATTTTTTATGACTCTTTTGATTTATGCCTTCATAATTTAGAAAGAGTGCTTAAACGTTGTGAGGAGACCAATTTGGTGTTAAATTAGGAAAAGTGTCATTTTATGGTGCAAGAGGGTATGGTTTTAGGGCACAAAATCTCGTGCAGGAGGATTGAGGTAGATAAAGCAAAAATTGAAACTATTTCTAAGTTGCCAGCCCTGACTTTAGTTAAGGCAATTAGGAGTTTTTTAGGGCATGGCGAGTTTTATATGAAGTTCATTAAGGACTTTTCTAAGATTGCTAGGCCTTTAACTAAGTTGCTTGAAAAAGATGTGCCATTTGTTTTTACTCAAGATTGTTTAGAAGCATTTAACATTCTTAAGAATAAATTGACCAATCCCCCAATCATGGTAGCACTGAATTGGACTATTCCTTTATAACTAATGTGTGATGCAAGTGACTTTGCAGTAGGCGTAGTTCTCAAACAGCGGAAAGACAAACATTTTTAGCCCATCTACTATGCTAGCAAGACTCTCATAGACACCTAAGAGAATTACACAACTACGGAGAAGGAGTTACTAGTTGTGATTTTTGCATTTGATAAATTTAGATCTTATTTGATATTGTTCAAAGTCGTTGTTTATACTGAGCACTTTGCTCTGCGTTATTTGCTCACTAAGTTAGATGCAAAATTGAGATTAATTCGATGGATTTTACTATTGCAGGAATTTGATATTGAGATTCGTGATAAGAAGGGTGTCAAAAACTTAGCAGCTGACCATTTATCTCATTTAGAAAATCCTAATTTAGAAAAGCTTGACGAAGCCGAGATCAATGATCAATTTCATGAGGAGTATCTTTACAGCATTAAAGAGGTAAGTGATTTAGATGTTCCATTGTTTGTTGACTTCGCAAATTTCTTAGCAAGTGAAGTTCTATTAAAAGGTATGTCTCATCATCAAAAGAGAAAGTTCTTTTCAGATTTAAAGAATTACTTTTGGAAGGAACCCTACTTGTTCAAAATTTATGTGGATCAAATTGTGAGGATGTGTCCCAACTTCGAAAGGATGGAAAATCTTAGAGCATTGCCATTCTGGACCCGCTCAAGGGCATTATAGTGCAAATAAGAAAGCCTAAAAAATCTAAGAATCAGGTTTTTATTGGCCGACTATTTATAAGGATGCCCATAGGTATGTAGAGCAATGTAATAATTGCCAACGATCAGGTAATATATCTCGCTGAAATGCCTCAAAACTATATTCTAGTATGTGAAATATTTGATATTTGGGGTATTGACTTCATGGGCCCCTTCCCGATTTCAATTTGAAATAAATACATCCTAGTTTTTATAGATTATGTTTCTAAGTGGGTCAAAGCATAAGCTTTACCCATAAATAATGCTAGGGCTGTAGTTAAGTTCCTTAAGAAACTATTCTCGCTTTTTGGTGCACCTCGAGCAATAATAAGTGATAGGGGTACTCATTTTTTTAATGTGCAATTCAAAAAAGTGCTTCAAAAGTATGGTATTACACATAGAGTTGCAGCCCTGTATCACCCTTAAATGAGCGGTCAAGTTAAGGTAGCTAATAGGGATCTCAAACGGATTCTTGAAAAGATGATTGCACAATCTAGGAAACATTGGCCCCTTACGTTAGCTGACACTCTTTAGGCTTATAAAACAGCTTATAGAACACCTATTAGCACTACACCGTATAGGTTAGTTTATGGAAAAACATGTCATCTGCGTTTAGAGCTTGAGTATAAAGCGTATAGGGCTATAAAACTTCTTGATTTTAATATTGGCCTTGCAGGTGAGAAGTGGAAACATTAAGTGAATGAACTCGAGGAATGGCGATTAATGGCATATGAAAACTCCAAATTGTATAAGAAGGGGGCTAGTAAGTATCATGATAAGCGAATTCATCAATCCAAATAGTTCAATGAAGGAGATCAAGTACTTCTTTATAACTCTCGCTTCAAATTATTCCCGGGTGGCTCAAATCTAGATGGTTCGGACCATTCACCGCTAAACAAATTTTTCTTTATGGCACAGTCGAGGTAACTCATTCTGAAAAAGGTACATTTAAAGTAAATGGTCATTGTTTGAAACTCTATCTTGGATGTGAATTCGATGAGAAAATAGTTTATGAGAAGTTAGCATTTCTCAATTTTGAGTAATATTACTTTGTAAAAAAAGGGAAATTAAAAAATTGATAAAAAACCCGAATATGTGCAGTTGTTGCAGCACACATGTGCATGCTACAACATAGAGAATCCTAAAAAATCTAATTGTGGCAGTGTTTGAGCGGTCCAAGCCGCACATATGTATGGTTTGGACCACTCATTGGTTCTTTTGTCTCGTACTTACACGTCAACCAATGCACACATATGTGTTGTTGTGCATACGGGATTTCAAAAAAAAAAAATTTAAAATTTTCAATGAAAGTTGTGCGGTGATGCGCACATCATGTGCACATATCACTACATAAATGTGCCTAGAGCATGTGTGGTCCATGTCGCACACATATGCATTGGACCACACATGAAAAAAAATATCAAACAAACCCTCCCCCACACTTAAGACACATTGTCCGCAATAGATCGAGTAGGCAAGTGCACCTATTGAGTATAGTATAGCGTAGGAGTATCGAGTGTCGATCCCTCAAGGACTAAAGGCATTAGTATTAGCTCTTTCTTTATTATTTAACCGTGATTTTAAGTGAATTAATTAACTAATAAAATAAAATAATTCAACAAACTAAAATAATGAAAATATGAGCTACAGAGTGGGAAAAAGACGATCAATATGATAAACAACACTCAAGTATTGAATCCCCTTAAAACTTATTAAGAAATTGATTTTTCGACAATACAATATGGAACCGTGAAAATTCCTTTAGTATGTTAAAGTCTTTCTCAAGATCATTAGCATCTAATTCTAAGTTGATTAATTAGAATCTCTTCCTAATTAAAACCCCTAAAATTGCATTATAGTTCTTTGAATTTCACTATTAGGTTTGACCCTAATCCATAAGATTTATGTTATCCTATCTCTTAGGGTACATGCAACTCCTTTCAATTATGCTAAATTTATTCAATAACTTGATTTTTCAATCTAAGTTTAAAGAATTAAAACAAGAATTAATATTTTGGATATATCAATTCAAGGAAATAAAGAGCAAACACAATTGAATTCCATAAAATAATGTAGAGATTGTATTATCTAAAAAATCACAATTCAAAACTCATTTTAGGGTCATCATACCTAAGTACCTAATTAATTTAGTTCATAATTAAATTACTAATCAACATCAAAATAAAGAGAAAATAAAATAGAAAAGTGTTCATGATAAAAACCTTTGTATTCTTCAATTCTCTTCAAACTTGATAGTTGACCAATAATCCTTTTCTTAGGGATAGCTTATTCTCCAGAAATGAAACAAAGCAAAAACTCTCTAAAAAAAAGTAATAATAATAATCCTCTCCTATACAAAGACTTCCTCCCCTACTTATAGTCTCTTATTCGCTTTTAAAATAGGAAAAATAACATCATCCACTAATTAAACATTAGAACAAACCAAACTTCCTCTCTTGTGAATAGAAGCCGGTGAAATTCTCACAACTGCGTGGAATTTTCGGGTCTTCCTAATTTGAATGGAAATTCGACTTAAACTCTATCTGAAAAATATAAAAACTAGTCCCTGATTAGTCAAATTTCTATTTGGTCCTTAAACTTCTGAAACTACACAATTTCACTCAGAAAACTCTCAAAATTCATTAATAAGCTCCAATTTTCAGAATTTCCTATAAAATTAGAAAATACAAACCAAAAGTGAGATATTATCTAGTATTTTTTTTCAAATTAGACTTAATTAACAAAAAAACTAGCCCTAAAAAAATTAAAAATAAAGAATTATCAAATTCTCCCACACTTAGCATTTTGCTTATCCCTAAGTAAAAATACTAAGCTAATGGAAAAACACAAACAAAAGATTCAAAACTAAACTAGAAAAAACACTAAGCACAAAACACATAAAAACTAACACAATTGAGGCATAAAGATATTTCATCCGCTCATCGTCATTATAAAAAATCGAATTAACCAAGCTACGCGAAAAATTTATTAATTATCAAACTTGCAAAAATTTGTGTTCTAACATATTTATTTAATCATAACTATCCCTAAATCAAATGCATCAAAGATTATCCATTCACAAATATCAAAAAAAAAATTCATTTATCAAGTTTCGTACAACGCACCCCTCATTTCAAGTGTTTAAAGGTTAGTGTATGCTCTCATCGTCCAACAAATAGCCTAAAAGTCAACAATAAGCTTGAAAATAAATCACCTCCCCACCTCTTTAATTCAAATATATGCACAAATCAAAAGGTCTTTCTTTTGGTTGTAATGGAGCCTTAGTAAAGGGCAGGTGCTTTTAGGCTAGTGGACTACAAAATAATTGATCATGCTTGCTAAATATTCTCTTAAATGAAACTCACATAATCTCTTAAGAAAGAACAAATCTCATGCCAAAATATAATCCTACTCTCATGGACCTTAAAAATAATAAAATTTCTAGACCTTACTTGATATCTTTTGCAAAATAGAATTGAACTACCTTGATAAAAAAATATATCTTCTTATATTTATATTTATATTTTTTTGAACTTTTTTCTTATTTCATTTTATCATTTTTTTAAAGAGGATGAAAAAAGAGTTGCTATAAAATCACACAAGGTAACAATTCAAAAATCAAACAATTAATCAAATAACATTCTCTCTTTTCCACATCAAAGAATGAAACACTCAACCCCATACTTAAGACTTCTCATTAATTTCATGAAACAACCTCTTGTACTTATAGAAACCAAATCTCATTCTAAAGCAAACATGATCAATGTAATATTTTAAGGGACTAGGTTTCATTGGCTAGCTAAACATGGGATTATTAAAAAAAAAAAAGGATTCTTGTAGGCTCAAATGGTGTACCAAATGGATAAAAGGGGGGGATAAAGAAAGAAAAAGTAACAAATGGTTAATCCTAAATTGCTTTAATCATTTTTATGCTTGTATTCAATAATGTGGTCTCAAAATGATAACAAATCAAGTTCTAGAGACTAGCACTATTTATGGACTCACTCAACAAAGAATTTATAAAATTAAGCACATTACAAGGAAAAGAGGCTCAAACCTTTGTTTATAGTGTAAAAAATAAATGAATTTTAATTTTTTTAGAATTTGTAAACTTCCAAACCTTGAAATTTTCTTTAAAGATAGCGATAATTAAATATCTATGATAGAAAACAAGATTTGCAAATTAAGAAAATGAATCTAAGGCATAGCTAGATATTTTTTTTTACCAAGTTAAGATAAAAATGAGGGAACTACTAAGCTAATAATGAGTCATTCACACAATAAAGTAAATAAAACATCAATTTTTTTTAATGTACATAGAAATAAAATAGGAACAAAAAAATTATCAAACAAACCCTCCTCCACACTTAAGATACATTGTCCACAATATGGAGGAGAAGCCTTCAGCACAACAAAACAAGTAAATAACACATTAAAAACAACAAAGAAAAAAAAAAGGAATTAGGAAACTTCCATGGACACTTAAGGAGCAGGTGGAGAAGACCTCAGCAAGAGTCGTTGCATAAAATCCTGAATTTGAATAAGGAGCTTGCCATGTTGAACCAATTGTTGAGACATTTGGTTTTCCACAGCTTCCAAGCGATTTTGCGTTCATGCAATGTGCGAACATCACACATGAGATAAGACAGGAGACATTGGGTAGGTTCACCAATTGCTGCTGGAGGTTCATGTGATGGTCCTGCTTGCCCTACATCAGCAAAAGCATCATCCTCGGAGGGTGAGTGATTTGTGATAGTGGACAGTCGAGTGAGGGTGTCAGCAGAGAAAAAGCTCAAATGGCGGAGTGTATCAGCAAATATCAGTGACTTTATAGGAACCATGCGTGCACCTACAAAATCAACCCCTAAGCTTGCAAAAAGATTGGTTAAGAGCATGAGGAAAACAAAATTTTTGTTCGACCGTGAAAGATGAACAACATCACGAATGTAGGTAATTAAAATGGGAGTTCAAAGGATACCTTCGATATCACCTAAACCATGGATCATTTTATGCATAAGGTAAATATCACTAAGGTACATTTCATTAAGAGCACTAGCCTTGGGAAAGACATTAGATGCTAACAATGTAATTATGACTCTCGAACGAGCATCCAAGTGCTTAGCGAAGTACCATGAATGGTGTTGTTGGTAGCACGTAACTAAGCCTAATTGAGAAGTGGCTCTAGACAAATTAAAAGTTCCATCACTTTTATTCCATGCTAGCAAACATGAGGCAAGTGACATTTATTGTGTCATTGGGATGCTTCGTTTGAGCATCCCTTTAGGCTTTAGGAGCATTAGCAGTAGGCTCTAGGAGATAGGTTGATTTAGGACATATTCCTTCCTTTCTTGCTTGAGAATAATTCTCAAGTTTTTATGCCAATCTAGGAAATTGGTCTCATTCGATTTATTCTTCTTAAGGATTGATCACATTGATAAATTAAAGGTGTTTTTAAAGTCATAAACGTTAATAAAGATATATAGAGTACGCTTAACATTTCATAAAATATTAACTTCAACCAAATTTTATCAAACAATTCACCCACAAATTGCAATTTTTCAACAATTGAAATATTTAGTTGGCCAAGATCCATATTTCACCTAATTCTAAGTAAGTTTTGGCTTATCACTTAAATTGGTTATTTAGGTAGGTAGCACATTACCAATTACTTCTTATGTAACTATTGGATAACTATGGGATATTGACATTATATGTCTCGACTTATCCCATCCAATACCTTAGGTTAAAAACTATTTTGGTAACCTAGTTAAGTTTAACCATTTCAAACTTATGCATATCACCATTATCTACCTTGTCTCACTAAGATGCCCTAATATACTTTGCTTTGTCAAAAACCATACTTAGGACTCAAAGTTTTGATAAGTGTTTGAATCATGTTTGACATTTTCATGACTTAATCTTTTTGAGGGATTTTACTAATTTTTAAACTAATATGTATATGTTGAATCACATACATCACATGCATTACATCACAAACATCAATACATAATAATAACAAAAATAAACGTGCCATAACATGACCTTTAATCTAAATTGATCTTCACAAGCCAGTATGAAGATCAAAAGGTCAATCCTAGGGATAAATCTTTATCTCTATGGATTTGCCCAAGTTGCCATCAATGGGTGCCACCTCATGCCTTGAGTGACCATCTTGTGCCATGAGAATCACCATCTTATGCATTGAAAGTCTCCATTACAAGTTGCAATTTACAAAATAATAATATATACTATTTTATTATTACTAATAAAATAAATTATTACAACAAAATGAATGATACATAAAATATATTTAAAAATTACAACCCTTGAAAATAGATAAATAAAAAGCCAATCACATTGGTTTAAAGGGCCATGCCATGCACCATGCAATAAACACATAAGCAAAATATTCAAATACGCTAAGCAGATTATGCTAAGGCAATTAATAATTTTTGTTAAGAATCCATTCAGGGTTTTAAGGGCAGCACCTTTTACAGGGTCTAAGGGGCAACTCTCATGGTGACAATCCCATTGGCCATTTAGTTGGTGCAGGTCAAAGGGGTAGCGGCCCTAAATGGTAAACGATTTACCTTACTCATTTACATGAGATGTTGCTTGAACTCTATTAGATTTAATTGCTTAGATTAATTAATTTATTCATACAAAATTAATTAATCATTGTTTAACTCTTATAAAAACATGAAATTCATCATATTAGAATTCATGGTGATTTTCATATCAGAGGATTAAGCTAATATTAATGTATGTGAATCATTTATGGCTATTAATCCATATATCATAACAGGTCAGTCTAATATAATGTTTCTTAAACATGTATCTATGTGTTTGACTTAATATTACATCCATAATTAGTAAAACATAGTCATCAATGAAAATATATACTAGCTTCATTCATTATTATCCCAACAATAATGATCAACTAGGGATAATTTAGCATAAAATTCTTTGCACCTAAAGGTTTTACTATCAAGTCACATAGATGATGACATTAGCTAGAATTAATTATTCATGGAATTTATAATTGAGCTATAAACAAAATATAAAAGAGATATTTAATAAAAATGCAATGACGATATTATTAAGAAAATAACCATTATAAGAATTGGCCAAGGGCACATAACTAGCATCTTCTTCTTTCTCACTCTCATATGTGTCACTAGAACATACCTTCTCTTCTTTATCTTTAGTAGAGGACTTGAGAGTAAGAACTTTCTTTTCCCCCTTTTTCTCTTAGCAACTTCATCTCCTGATCCTTTTTTATTGCCATATCATGTGTGAGGAGCTTTACAATGAGAACATAGGTTGATATTTTACTAATGTCTTCATTAGATTCATTAACACTACATATTCTAGTAATAAATTTCTCTAATGGAAGAGCCTTGAGGATTTTGGTGTAAACATCATGATTGGAAACATGTCTCCCATATTTCTTCATGTTGTTAACAATTGCAAGAAGTCTATTAGCTATGTTAGTGATGCTCTTTCCTTCATCATGAAGAGTTCATGTTCATATTCCATCATATACATGCCTACTCTTCTTAACTTCACTTACAAAATGCCTTTATGATAGTTCTCTAATGACTTCCATATACCATAGACACTTTGAAAATGTTGCACTCTCCCATATTCATCTCTAATGAGTGAGCTAAAGGAGGTTGCAATTGCCCTCTTATTTCTTCCATTTACTTTTGTGCGGGCTTTAACCCATTCATGTTTAAGAAGTGGCTCTTCTAATCTTTCCACCATCTTATTAGTTGACTTTTCATTCCTTTGATACAACATCCCACATATCACCAAGATCAGCATCAAGGTAAACCTCTATCCTATACTTTTAATGAATATAGTCAAAACCATAAAAAATATGGCTTGAGATGAGAGTGGATCCTTTCATGTTTCATGATCTTTGCTTAAGCAATTAAGGCAAGTTTTGTGACATGCGCTCTGATACCAATTATTGGTCCTTGTGAACCAAAAAGGTTGGTTGCATTGGTGGCAAATTTAAAAATTTAAAAGGAACATAAATAAATTAGAGGTTAAGGAAAGGAAATAAAAGAATCATTACAAGAGATTTATAGTAGTTTGGTTATTAACAAATCCTACATCTACTCCCTAATTCACCAGTTGACATTTTAATAACTCACCAATGTCTTACAAGTTCACATTAAAGTTAGTGTTTAGGCTCACATCAAACCTTAATTATAGTTTATGTTTAATGCTCACACACAACCTTACTATTAAGCTTATCATAGAAATTTGAAGAGAATTGAGCTTGATTTTGTGTTTAATCTATGTTTAAATTAAGTTATTTTGGATGATTTAGTGGTATTGCTCATAGTTGGATGTTTTATAGGTGTTTTAGTAAGTTTGGAGTGAATTAGGACTAAAATGGGCAAAGCTGATAACATTAGGGACCAAGCTGAAAATTTAGATGCATGAAGAAGTGAAGCATGTTATCGTACCTGCAACTATGCATGCTACGACTTCCCTATGGGTTGATGAGACTTGCAGCCTATGACCTAGGTGTACTAGATCCTACTTTTTAGCCTATTCTTTACATCTTTTGAAGGAGTATTTAAAGCCAACACTTAGGGTTTTCAAAAAAACTTTTTAGGAGACTAAAAGAGGAGTTTTTTTAGAGGAGAAGATAAGGAGAACTACACTTCAATAGAATATCAACTGTAAGAGTTCAAAAGATCGTTCAATCAAGGAAGAGGAAATATAGAAGTTTTATCAAGATAATTAGGAGATTTCATTTTACTTGTCTTATTTCTTATTTCCTTTATTAAGATGGTACTATTGCTTTTTTGGATTTTTCTTGTGTTTTTAACACGTTAGGCTAGATCTTTAAACTAGGACCTTAATGTAGCCATGGATAATGATTAATTGATTTATGATTTCAATGAATTTGTTAGGATTTTAATTTCTTTTGCAAGTAAATGATTCTTTATCTCAATGCTTATGAGTGCTTAATCACCAATTACATGACTTATATTTCATTTATAGATCAAGAGATTATAAATTGAAATATTCCATGAATCATTTAAAGCTAATTGATGAGTAGAGATACCCCACTTAACCTATTGCTATCATTTAAAAGATTACGAGAACCAATGAGGTAATGCATTTCCATTTCATATTGAGAGATGGATCCAAAGGAATGTTTACAAATTAAGTGACTACTCGAGAGAGAGCCTTAATTACTGGAGAGACAATTGATAGTTGCAACTCTTAATCTTTAAATGATTAATGATTTCATGATTTACCATTGGTGAAGCCAAGTGTCGTAAATGTTTTATTCAAAAGGTTTTCCTACTCTATTGCTTTTGTCTTTCTGTCATTCCATTATTAACTTATTTTATTTTCATTGTGCTAGTAGTTTATATTATACCTCTATATTTTGGTTTCCAAATAAAAATAGAATCTCCATATTCTAGTACTCATTGTATATATCTTTGTGGGGTGATATCCATATACACACATTTATGCACTATATTACTTTAATCACCATCCTCTTGTAGGTATTTCGCAAGGTGGGTTTAAAAAATAGTTTTAAAATAGAAAGGGTAAGAAGTGAGATTGATTGATTTATATTTAACCCACATTGTGAAACTAAATATGATCAAGGAAATTGACACCATTATTAGGGATATAGTGCTTTAATATTTGAAGCATTGATTTAATTCTTAATCTAGAATCTTCTTTTGTTTTTATTGAATTTTAGGTACAAAAATTCATCTTACATGTAAAAGACTAAGAGTCTAGACCTAAAGGAGCAAGATCTTGAACCTTTTGATCTTACAATTGAAAGAACTCTTATAGCAGGCATAAGGAAGCAAAGATTGGAAGAACACAATAGAAGAAATCTAATGGTGAATAATCAAGAGGATGGGAGACTAATAAGGGACTAAGGTGTTCCATTACTCAATGAACCATAACTAAGAGTTACTAGACTAACTATCAATGCCAATAATTTCAAGATAAAATTGTTTATCATACAGATGGTGTAAAATAATTAGTTTGGAGGCCTACCATATGAAGATCCATATTTATAAAATAATAAGTTTGGAGGCCTACCACATGACGTTCCACATTCATAGAATAACTTTCTTGGAAATTTATGATACTTTTAAGTAAAATGGGGTTTTAGGTGAATCTATTAAATTTAGATTATTTTCCTTTTCACTTAGAGATAGAGGTAAGTCATGGTATCATTCATTAGCTCTAGGTTCAATCATTACGTGGGAGCAACTATCACAACCCTTATTGAACAAGTTTTATCCTTCAACAAAGACAAAAAAAAATTAAGGAATGAAATTTTTTTTTCCTACACTCAAATTGAAGGGGAATAACTGTACAAGACTTGGGATAGATTATAGGAGTTGCTAAGAAAGTGTCCTTATCATGGTTGATCCAAATGGCTCATCCTATAAACCTTTTACAATGGGTTGAGTCCTTCATTAAGGAGTACCTTAGATGCTACTGTATGTAGAGCACTTATTGCAAAGATGGAAATTGCAACTTACTAATTGTTTGAGGAGATGGCTACTAATAGTTACTAATGGCCAACCAAAAGAGTGATACTAGGAAAGATAGTGAATGTTATAAAGGTTGATCAACAAATTACTATTCAAGCTTAAATAGCCAATCTATCTAAGCAAATCGATGCCATGAATTGCAATGCTATCTCTTCGCCAATAATGCGAACGACGTTTTGTTAGCTTTATGGAGGTGATCTTGTGAGTACTGATTACCAGGTTGGTAACTCATTTACTTCAATAATAGATAAAGCAACATTCCTTATTCCAATTCTTACAATTCTGGTTTGAGAAATCATCCAAATTTTTTGTGGAGTTGGAATAATGCCTTAAGACCATAAGCACACCTAGGTTTTCAAGCACAATAACAACATAATAAGAAGTTATGTTTGGAGATCATAATGGATAAGTTTATTGTCAAAACCAATGAGTGAATGGATGTACAAGATAAAGCTTTGAAGTGGATAGAAGCTAAGGTTGATAAAATTAGTCAACATCATTCTTCGTCTATTCATGCCTTAAAGATACAAATGGGATAATTAGCAAATGTTATATCCTTTAGGCAAGTGGGAAATTTACCTTATAATTTAGAGGTTAATCCTAAATAGCATATGAAAGGAATCACTTTAAAAGTGGAAGAGAGGTAGAAATTAGAGTTGATGAGCCTAAGAAGCAAGAAAAGGAAGAAATAACTCAAGTGAAGGCTAGAGAAGAATTACATGAAGTAAAGGAGGAAGAAGCTAGCCCTCTACTACTAAAGATTCAACCTTATTTGCCTCCTATTCCATTCCCTCAAAGATTAAAGGGTCAAAGAGGTGACAAAACAACTAAGGATTTTTCCAACTTTCTTAAAATTTTCAAGAAAATTCATACTAACATTTTATTCCTTGAAGAATTAGCTCAACTGCCTTCCTATGTCAAGTTTCTTAAAAGCATAATTTCCAATAAAAAGAGGATTAAGGAATGTAAAGTAATGACCTTAATGGAAGAATATAATGTTATCTTATAAAATAAAATGCCTCAAAAATCAAGGATGCAACGAGTTTTACTATACCATGTGAAATTGGTAAATTAGAATTTGATAAAGTTGTTTGTGATCTTGGATCAAGTATTAACTTAATGCCTTTATCTCTTTTCAAGGAATTGAAGATAAGACATCTCAATGAAACAAGGATATCTATACAAGTAGTGGATAGATTGATCAAGTATCATAAGGGTATTATTGAAGACATATTTCTCAAGGTGGATATGCTCATATTTCTAGTAAATTTTGTGGTGCTAGATTTTGAAGAAGACTATGAGATACCACTCATTTTAGGAAAACCATTTCTAGCCATTGGCAAAGCACTTATTAATGTGGAATTATAAAATTATCCTTGACAATGGGAGATAAACAACTAGAATTTTAAGTGTAAAAGGCTAACAACACTTTAATTTTGGAAGATAAGTGTTAAAAAGTATACAAGATTAAAAATGAGAAAGGATAAGAAAGAAAGGAACAATAAGAGCTGAGATTGGAAATGCATAAGGGGAACTGGCATGACAATCACATTGTGCAAGGTAACTTCCAAAAAGGATAACAAGTGTTACTCTTTAACTATTGATTGAGATTGTTCCATAGGAAGTTGAAGTGAAAGAAGAACAACTATTACTCCTTCCACTACTTAAATTGAAGTTGCCCAAACCCAAAACCTTTTCTCTACATAATAAAACTCTCATACTTAAAGAGACTTCAATCTTTTATGCTTACCATAGGGCATTTTTTGGTGAGAGAGATTATGCCGATTCTCTTAGGGAAATTTTGGCAATGGAGAAGAAGAACAAGGTTGAGGGAATTCTTGTTGAGGTGGAGGACCCTACATCTAGTAAGGAGGAGGAAGAGGGAATAACACTAACAAAGATGTACACTTTACCAGAAAAGGATAAAAGAAGGGAAACTAAGGCAAAAAGGGGCATGGGAAGTCTAAAGAAGAATTAGGTAAGAGATGATGCTCTTAGATTAAAATGTCATCCTTTGAATGTTGGTTTCTAATATCTTGAACTTGGCACCTTTAGTTTCTATAGTGTGTTAGTTTTTAATTGTAAAATTTTATTCATGTTTATTTAGGATTTAGTTGATGTTAATTTTTAGATTTTATTGTGCATTTTGTGTTAGTTAATGTTGATTTCATGTTTAGAGTTTGATTTGAAATGAACTATGTAATAGAAAGTTCTAATTTATGGACTACAACTAGCTTGAGTAGGCCAAGTCATAGGCTGCGACTTGAGTTGCGGCTTATGAATCCATCACATTTTAGATGGAGCATGTTGCAATGGCTTGCGACATTTTTCGTAGGTTGTGATGCCCTTAAAGAATGTGATTTTGATGGGAGCTTTTACGGTATTTTGACCCAATTTGAAATTTAAATGTTCCCACTCAAAACCTAACCTTTTTCCTCTGTAAATAGGTTTTGTTTATTCTCATTTTCACTCACAAATTCATGCAACCAATCTTCTAAAGTTTGAGAACAAGTAGAAGTATTGAGAGCATTAACTCTCCTCCCATCTTTTAGACATCTTTTAGCTATTCTTTTAATTATTTACTATTCTACAACCACAACCACCACACTTTCATATCTTTCATAACATCAAATTTCTTCAAGAACATTTTCATCAAGGCAAAGGGGGAAGCAATGATAAAGAGGTCCAAAAGATATCTTATCAATTTATAATGATCTTTTTTCCCATTTTTAATAATGAATAAGGTGAGAAATTTCTTTCTTTAGATGTTAGAACACATGTTGCATGTAAATTTTTGCATGACCCAACTTTGGTGTAACTAGAAGTCATGGATAGGTTGAAAGATATCTTAGGTAGGTTAGGCTAGGTAAAATTTACATTCACACAAATCCCATCTTACAAAAGACTCAATCTTGAGTTCTTTTCAACAGTCAATTTAAGAATGAGCATTAGACTTTTTGGTAATCAATATACCATTAATCAAACCACTAAGAGAGATGCATTGGCTTTTATAAAGGAGGCATGAGTGGTCACCCAAAAAACTCTAGTTTTAGAGCATTTTGGAAAATAATTTTAGGTCAAGATGGAATAAACTTTCCATCAATCCTTAAGTGGAGCCATAAGAGATATGTGTTTAATGATCTTTCACAAGTTTATGGCTTATGTTATCATTGGAAAACTAGAAACATCTAACATATCTAAAAAAGAGATTTTTCTTATATGGTGTGCTTAGTTAAAAATTTTAACTACTCATCATATTTTTCAACAATTGGTGGGGTTAATAAAAAGTCTTAAGCAAGTGATAGGATTAGGGCATATAGTAATGAGTTTGGCTATATTTTTGTATGGGTTTAATCTAAATCAAATGAATGAGGAAGTTTTGCCCACTATAAAACCTTTCACTCATATTACATTAGGGAGAGTGGGGATTGTGACATGTAAATTTAAAGGACCAAATTTTACAAAACCAAAGAAGCGAAAAGAAGAAGTTTAAAAGGAGAGTGAATAAGGAGAGAAAGGTGGCATTCCTATAGTTCCACCTCTCAACACTCTTCAACAAGAAGGAAGACCTAATGCATCTCAAGATGTGCCCTGGAACTTAGTTCTTCAAAGGCTAGACATTACAAATGCTAGATTTGCAAGGATGGAGAAAGTGTAAAAGCATCAAGACCATAAGATAAGGTAAAAGTTTGCATGAGATAACATTAATTTGCCTTTTCCACTAGATACACCATGATGTGCTATGTCTTAGAGTTGTTTTGGTTTTCATCATTATCGATGTTATGTTCCTTTATGATGTATTAGAACTTGCTTGGTTGCTTTTATGTTTGATGTTTCAATGTTATAAGATGTATATGCACCATTGTTATATGTTATGTTTATTTTGCAACTAACGTACTATGCAAGGGTGTGCAAGTATAATGAGATTTTCTTTTGCATGTTCTTATTTTAATGAGATTTTATTTTATTTTATTTTCTTGAATTGACTACTTGATCTTTCTTATTTTCTAATTATTTTATCTTGAATTGGCTATTGATCTTTCTTGTTTTTTAAGTGTTGTTGAGAATGTATGCTAAAAGTATGAAGAGGATTTGGATATAATCAACCTTTCCCCAAGATGAATAATGAGTACTTGTTTTTATACAACCTCTTTTATCTTTTGTGTTTTAGAATGAATGTCATTAAGAACAATGCCATGTTTAAGCATGGGGGGAAGGACGACAATTCAAAACCTTGGACCTATATGATGCTTGCACCTATGTATAAGGCTTAAATGGACTTTTTTTAATGATTTTTGCAAAAGATATGTAGCTTAACTAAGTTTTTTTTCTTTGGTAATTAGTATGAGTAATTATAAAATAGATGTCATTCTTTGGATGAATTTGGGATAAATGAATTTTGAGTTGATTGCTAAATTGAAGACTATAACTTATGAGTTTAGGATAATTATAATGCAATGAGATTGCATTTTGCATGTGTGTGGAAGCAAGTAATTTAGCTAGCTATGAATAAATATGATTGTGTGAGCTTAAATGAAAAAGAATTGCTATTTTGCTTTAATTAATAATGATGAAGTAGTTTAAGAGATATGATTTAGGAAGGATCAAAAGAAAGAAAAATAACTACTCCATTATATATATATAAAGAATAATAATAAAAAAAGACATTAGTCCTAATGATCTCATACACTTAAATCTACTTTGCTCATTGTTAATTAATGAAGGCAACAATGATCTAAAATATTTGATATCATAATTATGCCTATTGATAGTTTGATTATAGGACTGTTGAGATGTATATATGACACATGATTTTGTTGTTTCTAATTTCCATTAATGACTGACTTTGCATTTCAAGGTAGTAGACTAACCTAAGTTTGTTTATTCAAATAAGCTTTTGTTTAGTGCATCTTTTATAGTACTTAAGTGATATTATTATAAGCATGATAAGTATTATGAGCATCAGATTTTTAGGCCTTAGGATACAAGCCCAATGATGAAAAACTATTGAAATTATTCCCTAAGATGTTAGGAGAATTACAAAGCATTAAATTTTTAAGCCTTAAAAAGTGTTAGATCAAGCCCCATAATAATCCTAAAAGCCCAATATGATAGCCAATGTTTAAATGGTTGTACAACTATGTAATAAAACCCTAGCCAACAAAGCCTTCTAGAATCTTATCCTCTGTAAAACCCTATTCTATACAACCAACATAGTGGGATGTACAACCAATCTCTTGGCTATACAAACCACTATAAAACCCTAATTCCATAATTTTCATCGCTTTTGTCTGTTATGGTTCATGAATGAATTGTAACAAGAGCTACTCCAGCTTTGGTATACCCCCACTCTCTCTATAAATACCCCCTACTTAGAGAGAGAAGCGGGAGGTTAAAAAACCCTAAAGTCACTTTAACAAAATCTCTACTTAAACACTCCTAAACATATAAATTTAACACATCTAATATAAGATCAAAGGTGGTTCTTTAAGTCTAATGACACTTATTTACACTCTAGCCTTTGCATTTTAAAGGATTTATCCTATTATAGTGCCTTGAGGGCAAAACTAATGTTCAAAAGCATCATATTACTCTCTCATTTCCTCTCTTCTTCCCACTTCTTCTTTTCTTTGTTTTTTCAAAAAACTTAATTTTAATAGGTTGTACAAACTTTTAATAGTTGTATAGACCACCTAAAAGGTTATACAATCTATTTCTTGGTTTGGATAAACCCCTTAAACTATGGACTGCTTATGAAGATCTTCTTACTCCCCACTTGAATTCTTTCCTTTTATATTATTTTTGGGGGTACCTTGGAGCTGAAATGGCAAAATATTGGGCAGACCTTATAGTCTATGACCCATATTCCCTTAAAATTTGAGCTAGGATTAAGATTTTGATATTATTCTTCTAGTTTAATGCTTTTGGTTTTGATTTTTTTATGCATTACTCTTTTATTTTACTTTGATTTTTCTATTTTGTAAACTTTGACTATAATTGATAGAGGGATTTTAATTTCCTATGACCTCATGGGCTTGTTACCACTTTATGGATCAAAGTTTAGTGTGAGCACCAAGATTTTTATGGTTATGCTCGAATAAGTGGAATCTTGCTTGCGTCTCCTACCTTTTATCGATCATCAGGGGATCGAGAGGTTGAAGGTCATTCATTGGCAATCATTCCTAAGCATAACACTTATTTTGGATAAATGGGAGATAACTTATGCCTTGTGTCACTAAAAGCCCCTAAGTCAAAAGTGGTGGTCATCAGTAGACCTAGTGCGAGATAATACAACAGTATCATCCCTATGAGATGTGGAGTTGCCACTCAACTTTGGTTGGGACAAGAATTTAGGGAAGGCAGAATCTAAATCTATTTTAAGCCAATTAGAAGGGCCATTTTGTCTTCACCCTATTAGAGATTGGGTTTGGAAATTGGGCATGGCTTGGGGAAGTGGTTAACCGCCCTAAAACTGCTCGGATATTGGGATTGAGCCTTCAGGCATCTTTGGTTCACTTTCAATTTTTTAATTGAGTTATTGGTTAGTTCGATTATCACTTCTAAACATATCTAAATCTAATCCATTTAGACAAACCAAGTCATCAAACTAAAGGGAGCAGGGTCATGCATTCAAGGTCTAGGTAAACATGCATCATCCATTCACACACAATATCTATAAGAAGGGATGGGGATCATGCACTAATGGTATAGGGTAAACATACATCATTCAATCACACATAACATCCATAAGAGGGGACATAGCTAAGGCCAAGTCCATGATCTAATCCCAAATACTCACACCTACACCTAAGAAAAAGGAAGTTATTAATAAATTAATATGAAAACAAATAAATAAAAAAGAACTTAAAGATATGGAAATCACCATACCTTATCTCTATAGTCAAGGTGCCTAGCATCTATGTCCATAATCTTCACATCTATCATTACAAACTAAATAGTACATATTATGACATATATGAATAAGTGAATGAATCATGAATAATAAAAAAGATATGGACACATACAAGGTCAAGCATTTGGAAGATATTAGGTAGCTTAAGGCAAAGATTCACTCAAGTGAGGTCTTAGGGTCATTGAATCCTCACTCACTTTGCTCATAAAAAGCGAAAACATTTAAGGCAAAACCTAACATAAGAGTAGCTAGAATGGCCACATGAATTCTAAACACTAAATAACTAGAAAGCACTATTCATAAATTTTAACACAAAAGGAGAATATCAAGGTCAAGGGATACTTGAGTTCCTCTCTTGATTATTATCCCAAGGTGTTAAAAATAGAATTAAAAATAGGACTTAGAAATCAAAGAAACCAAAAAATATATAGCCTTAACTAAAGGCATTAAAAGGCTATAAAACACTATTCACATGGTAATTATGTATTCTAGCATAAAGGGGACTGCCAAGGTCAAATGGAACTTAAGCTCCTCACTTACTTATCACCCTAAAATGTCAAAATAGAAATAAAAACTAAACTTAATGTTCGAAGGAACAAGGAACAACATGTAAGCATTTTTTTACGACAAAAGCAAAGAAAACCATTTTAAAAGCTAATCAAGATTCCATTTTGAAGTGAATAGGTGTCCCAAACCATAAAGTCTCATCTTATTATGTCATTGGAGTCACCAAACATCCCAAAAGGTATGCCTAAAAGCAAAAAATTCAAAAAGAAAAAAAAGAAAACTTTATGCTAAATTATAGGGTGGCCTGTACAACCATAGATAAGGGTTATACATCATAGGATAAGGGTTGTACAACCTACTAACAAGGTTATACGACCCTCATTTTTTTGGTTCAACACAGAAAAAATAAGGAGAAAGGGGAAGGAAAAAGAAAGGGAATTAGAGTCTCTAAGATGTTCCAACAATGTCTTTGCTCTCAGAAGCTCATGATTAACTTAATATCCTCTAATATTGCTCAAGGAATGCACAAACATAAAGGAAAAAAGGTTTAGTTCTACCTTAAAGAGAGTGGGATAAGGTTAGGGTTTTAATTTTCTATGTATGGGGACATTTGAGAGGTAGTTTATGCAAAGTAGCCATAGGGTTTCTAAAACCTTTTCTTCTTTTTCAAAATGGGGGGTAATTATAGGTGTTAGGTTGGTGTACGATGCCATAAATAATTCTAGTTATACCATGGATGCATCTAAACATAAAGTAGGAGAGTGTTCTACTAGAATTAAAGTTTGTATGTGGGCTGTACAACCAAGAATAGGCTATACATCCCTATGTTAGGCTATATAACCTTAGGGTTTAAGGGGGAATCATTTCTAGAAATTTCCCTAGACAATGGGTTTAGGAAGGCTGTAAAGTTATGGGGAAGGCTACACAACCTTGCATTGAGGGTTGTACAGCCTACCAAACCTATTTGGCAATCCTAGATTTAGCTTGGGTTTGGTATTTAGTATTGGGCTTGGCTTGGTCTTTGGTCTTAGTCTTGGGCTTGGTCTTTGGACTTTTCCAAAGCTTCTTAAGGTCTTTTATACTTTACATTGTGTGATTCCTTTTGCATTTTAGGGATTTGATTTTGTGATTTTCATCATTAGGCTTTGTATCCAGAAGTCTAAAATCTAATGGTCATAGTTTGCTCCCTACTTTGTAGGGCTTGAAAAATAACATTTGATAAATGGCAGTTTAAACAAGTCACGACAAAGTAAAGTGTACAATAGTAAGGATGCCCATGGATACAATTTTGTTAACAGCTCTTTAAGAAAGTGCTAAGGTTCTTGGCAGTCCTTTAATAAGTACTAAGCTTCTTGGGAGGCCTTTAACAAGTACCAAGGTTGATCATATTTTTCCAGCAACTCTCGAGCACGTACTAGGGTTCCTTCTTAGCTGCCTTCTAGTACATACTAAGCTTTTTGGTAGCCCTCTAGCAAGTACTAAGGTTTATCATATTTTTCTAGCAAAGCTTGAGTAATTATTGCGATTTCTTCTTAACAACCCTCAAGTAGATACTAAGCTTTTTGGTAACATTTCAAGGCCTTCTATTTTGCATAGATCATCCCTTGTGGTTAATGTCACTTGTACATTTCTTGATGTATGCTTTGGTCTTTCTGACTAATGATTCCTAGCTTAGGGGTGCCCCCTTGATAGTCGTTGTGTCATATGAGCCTTCCTGTCATTTGCAAGCTGAATCAAAGTCCTTGCAATCCTTTTGGTTGTCCTAGAGGTTCATGCTTATCTTAAAGTAACAGACCTAGGGCTGAATATTGTAGGGAGTGTTTCCTTAGGTTTTGTTATTTCTAGGGAGGAATCTTTCATGAAAATATTTTTAAGACCTCTTGGGGGGCTCAGTTTTGTCATTGTCAAGGTTCATGATGGCCTAATCTAGATCTGGTAGCTTGAAGTGTTCTCTAGCATTCTGAAAGCAGAAAGACCATTTTGGGCAATTAGTCATCCTAGGGCTCCTTTAAGAGATTAGGGGTATTTTAATAAATTAGCTATTTTGAGCTTCTTGGGGAACTAAAGGTATCTTGGTAACTTATTTGCAGTTAGGCTTGAGAGGTGGTCAAGGGTAATTTGACTGCATTGGGCTTTGCTGATGAACTAGGGGTATTTTGCTAATTTTGGGCTTGATTAGGCTTGAAGGAAATGTTAGATCGGGTTTAATGGGCTAAGAGCTAAGCCTATCAGTAGTGAGGAGAGGCTAGGATGTCAGGCCCAGACAGGCTAGCTCTCCCCAAAGGGGCTATATAGCCCTCCTTCGAGTGTACAACACAAGGCCACTATGTAGCTCCCAGGCTTTTATACTCATTCAAGCCATTTCTCTTCTCTCTTTTTACTTCTTCTCTTTAGGGTTCAAACGTAACTCCTAGGTAATCTCGGCCCAGCCCCTTCTAATGATCGATAAGGCCGAGTTTCCCAATGATAAGATGCACGACATCTAAGAGGAGCTTCCTGATGAGGATCACCCAACTCTTGAAGCACTTGATCAACTACGATCTCAGTAGGGTTTGAGCGAGAGCTTCTGCTGAAGAACGTTATGACGGAGATGATTCCACTTGGCTACCCTTCAGCCAACGACATGCCGACAGTCAGTAATACGTACTGTCATTTAGTAAGAGCCACCTTAAGAATGGTAGGTTTTGTTTTCTTCTTCTTTCTATTTTAGTTTTATTTTTTGTGCACTTTATCACCATAGGCCTTAGGCATTGCCTCTAAATTTACTTTTGCCTTTTATTTTTAGCAAATTTTTTTTCATCTACCAACGTTGTTGATTGTCTTGATTTATGTGACTTAGGCTTTATTCTTTGACCTATGCAAGGAAGTAATTGAAATTAATTTATGGAATGATTCATGAATAATTAGGGTATGCACTTGAGCGAATAATGCATTATTTTTGCCAATTTTCCTATTTTACAGTATTTCTTCCCTAAATTTATTTTAGGATAAACTATAGAGTTCATTCCACTCTTATTCTTCAAATTACATATGTGCATGTTTGTCTTATTGTTATTTTTCCTTTCTTTCTTTAGGCGATCATCTCGTTCAAGAAAGAAGGCAACCAATGGTCTTACTAGGGTTTGAGTCTGTATGTTGCATCCCTGGGTGGTGGCTATGATGATTGTATTCATATCTGCTCTGATACCAATAAATGTAACGACCACTTGTATTTACAAATCATGTTGCTCTGATACCAGTTTTTTTTTTCACAATCTGTAATGGTACAATCGGTACCTATTAGAGCACTCAACATCTGGGATTTGCCCGTAGGCCCCGCGATGTCATACACACCGGGATTTGCACATCTGCCCCGCGTATGCTTGAGCCCTCTTTGATACCAAAATTGTAACATCTAAATTCATTTATCAAACCAATAACTGTGATACTCATTGTTCTCATTTGTAAATCAGCTTTGATACCACAAATTGTAACGTCACAATGTGGCTACAGCTGGTATCTATCAAAGCACTCAACATCTGAGATTTGCCCGTTGCCCCCATGATGTCATACACATCGGGATTTGCACGTCTGTCCCATGTATGCTTGAGTCCTCTGATACCACCAACTGTAACTATCATCTTTAGTTGCAAATCATGGCATTTCATGTTCAAAAATGCATACACATTAAGGTTTATTCATCATACATATACAATCCCATATGTATTTAATGTACACATGTGTTAACTAATGTCAGGACCAGT